>CM019070.1:139138107-139375607 GCA_009667805.1 Leptobrachium leishanense
ATAACATAACATTTATAATGAAATAACCACAAATGTCTTTTTTCTGTGCTCACATCATTATCAGTTTTATTCAACCCCCAAGTGACATTCAATCTTAGTACTTAGTACAACATCCTTTTACAGTTATAACAGCTTTTAAACGTGAAGCATAGCTTGACACAAGTGTCTTGCAGCGATCTACGGGTATCTTCGCCCATTCGTCATGGGCAAAAGCCTCCAGTTCAGTCACATTCTTAGGCTTGTGCACTGCAACTGCTTTCTTTAAGTCCCACCAGAGGTTCTCAATCGGATTTAAGTCAGATGACTGCGATGGCCACTCCAAAATGTTCCAGCCTTTAATCTGCAACCATGCTCTAGTGGACTTGGAGGTATGCTTGGGATCATTGTCCTGTTGAAAGGTCCAACGTCTCCCAAGCCTCAGGTTTGTGACGGACTGCGTCACATTGTCATCCAATATCTCCTGGTACTGAAGAGAATTCATGGTACCTTGCACACGCTGAAGCTTCCCTGTACCTGCAGAAGCAAAACAGCCCCAAAGCATAATTGACCCCCCGCCATGCTTCACAGTAGGCAAGGTGTTCTTTTCTTCATAGGCCTTGTTCGTCCTCCTCCAAACATAGCGTTGATCCATGGGCCCAAACAGTTCTAATTTTGTTTCATCAGTCCACAGAACACTATCCCAAAACTTCTGTGGTTTGTCCACATGACTTTTGGCATACTGCAGTCGACTCTTCTTATTCTTTGGAGACAGCAAGGGGGTGCGCCTGGGAGTTCTGGCATGGAGGCCTTCATTACGCAGTGTGCGCCGTATTGTCTGAGCTGAAACTTCAGTACCCACATCTGACAAATCTTTTCTCAGTTCCTCAGCAGTCACACGGGGACTTTTCTCCACTCTACGCTTCAGGTAGCGCACAGCAGTCGAAGTCAGCATCTTCTTTCTGCCACGACCAGGTAGCGTTTCAACAGTGCCCTTTGCCTTGAAATTGCGAATGATGCTTCCTATGGTCTCTCTTGGTATATTTAACATCTTTGCAATCTTCTTATAGCCATTGCCCTTCCTGTGAAGAGTAATCACCTCTTCTCTTGTCTTCCTGAACCATTCTCTTGACTTCACCATGTTTGTAACCACACCAGTAAATGTCTAGAAGGAGCTGAGTAACACAGTCATTTTAAAGCTGCCTAATTGGTGCTTATTATGCTTTATTGCTGCTCCGTGACATCCACAGGTGTTTTCAATACCTGATTGAAAACACTTGAATGAACCTCTGTTCTTCAGAGTGGTAGTCTTTAAGGGGTTGAATAATTGTGTCAATGAAGAATTCACAAAAGAAACATTTACTACTGTATTACAAAACCAATTGATGTCATTTTAGTTGCATATGGTTCTTTTAAAAGTCCTTGTAGGATTTCATTCTGAATACAATTACAAATGTACACTAAATTCCCTAAAACCCTTTACAGCATTGGGGGTTGAATAATTTTGAACACAACTGTAAGATAAATTGAGAGATAGATTTATTGATAAGTAGATAGATATGATAAAATAGATAGATTGAGATGATGGATAGATGGATAGATAGATATGATAAAATAGATAGCTAGGTAGATGTTTAGTTTATGCTATGGGCTGTCAATAGGCTCAACCAATCCTAAATCTCCCGTTATCTTATGGGAGTTCTGAGCGTATTCCACAATTTCCATACACTGCCGGGTTCTAACTTCTTATTGGCACAGGGGCTTATGGGTAAGAGGGGAGGACTACCCTTACAGCTTCTTATCCATTCTTATCCAGAGAGAAGACGATACGGGCACTCCAGCTTGTTTTCAGAGTAAAATTACTGGGCTTGCATCAAACACAGACAACGTTTCGACTCTAAGACATGTCTTCTTCAAGTTTTTCATGCTCCCGCAGCATTCTGTTCAGGATAACTACATATCGTGATATCGAGAAGATCAAAAAAAGGAAATGACAAGGGTTTGGCATGGAGCGGCAGGTGGTACAAGACGATACATTAGGATTATTCAAGGGGCATAGGGAAAGCTTTGCCACCAAGGGGGGGGGGTGATCACAAGGGTGAAGTACAGTCTCAGAATCGCCTTGACGCTGGCCGTACCACCAGCGTCATTCCCCACGATGCAAGCATTTGTCTCTGCCCTTTAGACATTTTGAGGGGGATGTTGTAGGGCAGGGGTCAGCAGACTTGGGACCCCCCAAATGTTTGTAACTACATTTCCCATGAGGCTCTGCCATCCTAATGAGTAGCTAGGCGTCATGGTAGATGTAGTTCTAGAACACCTGGGTGGCCAAGGTTGCTGTGACTAGTGCTGTAGGGTTTGCGTAGATTCCAGTTTTATGTTTTCTATACAGGTCCACGTCTTGTTGCGCCACTTTAAAGGAACACTTTTATTTTCTGAGGTTTAGCTGTGCCACGCGTTAACGATTTTCGGTTGTTGGGGGGGGCAGGGGGTTCTTTCTGTCGATCATAAAATTTTAAGTGCAATGATTTTTTATTTTTTTATAAACATTTTGTCGCATTACTAATACTGTCTGTGCAGCATACGCTACAAAAAAACATAATTAATAGTCCGCGCCAGTTTCACCCACTCACAAATTTGCAGTCCACAGCATGCATCATTAATGACTGTCGCCGGACGGCAAATTAAATGTCTAATATTCACACTAGTTAGACCGCAATCCATTGGATAGCTTTAATAAATAATGCTAGCGAGTGACATTAGTAATGCGCCTTTGAGTTTCTCTAAGTATTTTGTTGTACGTTGTCTTAGCCGGATCGGATGACCGGCGCTTTGCAGACAAATCTGGTTTCAAGTTATACGCTGGTGGTGGCTGCCGGAGTGAGAGAAAAAGGGAGAGAGGGGATAGCACGGAGTACTACAGGGGTTATTCAGAGAGCACCGTGACATTTCGGTGCTCTCCCGTTCGCCGCACTTCGGCGAGTTAAATTCGCCAACCCTGCGGTGAATTCAGCATTCACCGCAGGGTCCCCGAAGTACGACGAATCGATCAGCTGAACACATCCGAAAAAACACCGCAAAACCGGTGAACGAATTTCAAAACTACCGAAAAGAACACACACAGGGTTATTCAAAGAGATCCGAATTGTGGCCGAATGGTAAAACAACAGTGAAATTCAGCATTCGGTTACCTTTCCTGCCCATTCGGCTATTCAGAGAGCAGGCAGTTCACCAAATGTTGGCGAATTGCCTGCACATACGGTGCCTGTTCGAAGGCAGTGAAATCCCCCATAGAGAAGCAATGCTTCGGCTATTCAGAGAACAAAAATCAGCAGGGAAAAGTTGCCAAAATGCCCTGCTGTTCGGCAGATTTATTCAGGCGAATCCCATAGGCTTCAATGTTAAAAATATTCCCGTTTTAATTTAATATCTAATAAACCATTTATTATTATATTCTGCACTAAAAAGTCTCTTTATTTATAGATTTTTTAGGATCTTTTAGGCATTTTTCGGGATTGTTTTGCAGAAAAAATAATCCATTTATTTTTTTAAATCGTTTTTTCTTTTTTCTGTAACAGCCCTTTTTATTATCATTCATTGGACCTCATATGTAAATTTCAGACATTTTCGTTCTGTAGTTTCTTTGCAAACAGCGTTTCACTTTTCAAACATTCAAGCGTACTGGATTTTATTTTTCACTCCATTCGTCTGCGGTGTCGGGTTTTTCCAGCGGCTGCTCTGCGCTGTGATCGGTGGCTGCTCGGGTTTCCCCGGCGTGTTCGGCAGGGTTAATCCACATGTTTTTGCGGGTTTCGGTGTGCCTTCGCCGAGTTTTGCGGTGAGTGTTCATCGGGTTTGCGGCGACTTTTCCCTGCACTACAACGGCCCTGTGGTGCTTGCTGAATACACCGCAGGGTCGCCGAAAAGGGATCGCCAAATCGCACTGAATTGAAGAGAACGAAACGTCACTGGACGTGCGGTGACTTGCGGTGACTTTTCGATTATCTTTGAATAACCCTGACAGAGTCGATCTGAAAAACCTTGAATGCATGCGACGATCCGCCGAACAGACCACCGAACCGATCTGAAAGAAGCCGACCACACATATTGGCGAATTGTCAGTGAAATACGGTGCTGTTCGGCGACAGTGAACTCCCCTTAGAGAAGTAATTTATTCAGAGAACACCGAAATGTCAGTGAAATTACCTGATTTTCGGTGGTTTCATTCGGAAAGGTTTATTCAGGCGAACCCCTTAGGTTTCAATGTAAAAACTATTCACCGTCTTTATTAAATATTTATTCAAAATTTAGTCTGTTCATTTGCATCAAAAAGTCCCTTTATTTTATTTTTTTTAGGATTTTTTGGGGTTTTCTTTCAGCAAACTTTTTATTCTGATTTTTTTTTTTCCGATGCACAAAAGTTTTTCATCCGTCTGTAGCGTCAAGACCGGAATATCGATGCCAGACGTTAAACTCACTTCTTCTAGCACTAACGATTACATATCGAGATACTACATTAGCACCAACTATGGAATAGAGCCCAATATCGGGCCGGGACCCTGTATAATGAAAACACAAAATATTGCGCAGTAGTTTGTGTTATATCTAGTGATTATCATTTTGGATGTTATTGGTCGGTTTTATCATGCTGTACATCCATGTGGGTGTGAATGTTGTTGATGTTTTCCTCTTTGCTCCCTGATATTTCCTGGAAGTAGAGATTGTTTTTGGTCACATGTCCAGGGTAGCCATTAGTGGTCAGCAACTCATATGTTGAGGGGCCCAGTGGCTCCAGGGGCCCTGTCTGTTATCAAAACCTGTGCATCTTGTCTAAGTGCCGCAGATGTAAGGGCCCTTCCTTGCTACCCAGGACTGGTCCACCAAGATACCAGCCAATAACCCAGTTACATAGTTACAGAGTTACATAGTTATATAGGCTGAAAAAAGACATGCGTCCATCGGGTTCAGCCTCTCCCACATAACCTACTGCTGTTGATCCAAAAGAAGGCAAAAAACCCAGTCTGAAATGCTTGCCAATATGCAACATACTGGGAAAAAATTCCTTCTTGACCCCAGAATGGCGTCAGATTTCTCCTTGGATCAAGAAGCTTTTACCCACATATTAAATATTATAACCCTTAATATTCTGTGTCTGCAGGAAGTCATCTAGTCATTTTTAAAAGTCTGTACAGACTCTGACCCAACCACCTCAACAGGCAGAGAATTCCACAGCTTTATTGTTCTCACCGTAAAATAACCCTTCCTATGCTTTAAGCTAAATTTTCTTTCTTCCAGTCTAAATGGATGACCCCGTGTCCTATGTATAGTCCTGTTAATGAATAGGTTATCAGACAATGGTTGATAATGGCCCCGTATATATTTATATAAGGTTATCAGATCCCCTCTAAGGCGCCGTTTCTCTAAACTAAACAGGTTTAAGCTTGTTAATCTTGCCTCATAACTTAACCCTTCCATTCCCCTTATTAATTTAGTTGCCCGTCTCTGCACTTTTTCTAACGCTATAATATCTTTTTTTAAGACAGGTGCCCAAAATCGCACGGCATATTCAAGGTGCGGCCTGACCATTGATTTATACAGAGGCAAAATTATGTTTTCATCCCGTGAGTGAACTCCCCTTTTAATGCATGCCAATACTTTGCTTGCCTTGGCGGCTGCTGTTTGACATTGCACATTGTTACTTAGTTTGAAGTCTATGATTATTCCCAAATCCTTCTCCTGCTTGGATTTCCCTAACTCCGTACCATTTAGGGTATAAATTGCTTGTGTGTTCTTCACTCCAAAGTGCATAACTTTGCATTTATCTACATTAAATTTCATCTGCCATTTAAGTGCCCAGTCCCCCAATCTATCTAAATCCCTCTGCAGCGAAGTAACATCCTGCTCACATTGTATTACTTTTCCTAGTTTTGTGTCATCTGCAAACACTGATACATGACTTTCAATGCCTATCTCAAGGTCATTTATAAATAAATTGAATAGTATTGGTCCTATAACAGACCCCTGAGGGACACCGCTTACCACTGGTGTCCATCTTGAAAATGTACCATTTATGACCACTCTCTGTACCCTATCTTTTAGCCAGTTTTCTATCCAAGAACAAGTATTTTCATCTAGACCAATTTTTCTTAATTTAAATAGTAACCTTTTGTGTGGAACTGTGTCGAAACCTTTGGCAAAATCTAAGTAAATCACATCCACTGCGACCCCCTGATCTATACTTCTACTTACTTCCTCATAGAACGTAATTAGGTTAGTCTGACATGATCTGTGTTTCATGAAACCATGCTGATTTTTGCCAATAACATTATACCTCCCAATAAATTCCTGAATATTATCCCTTAGTAACCCCTCGAATACTTTCCCAGCCACAGATGTTAAGCTCACAGGTCTATAATTCCCAGGCACAAATTTTAAACCTTTCATAAATATAGGGACGACGTCAGCTTTTCTCCAATCCTCTGGTACTATTCCTGAAAGAAAAGAATCTTGAAAGATTAAGAACAGAGGTTTACATATTTCAACACATAGCTCTCTCAGTACTCGCGGTGAATTCCATCTGGCCCTGGGGCTTTATTCACATTCACATTGTTTAATTTCTGCAAAACCTTGTCCTGAGTCAACCAGTCACTTTGTATTAGTAAGTTTTTATTAATGAATTGCATGTCTCCTGTTATAGGTTTCTCTTTGATAAATACTGAAGAAAAATAATCATTTAAAATTTCTGCCTTATCCTGATCTTCAGTTAACAATAACCCTGACTCAGATTTTAGTGAACCTACATTTTCACTCTTAGGTTTTTTGGAATTTATGTACCTAAAGAATCTTTTAGGGTTGGTCTTGCTCTCTTTGGCTATTTCTTTTTCATTTTCTAGTTTAGCCCATCTAATCGCATTTTTACATGCTTTATTGGCTGCCCTATATGCTTTATAGGATGCCTCAGATTTATCAGATTTAAAAGCTTTAAATGCCTTCTTTTTATTTTTCATTTCCTTAGTTACCTTCCTACTAAGCCACATTGGTTTCAGTCTGTTTCTTTTATATTTATTAACCAGTGGAATATATTGTGACGTGTACTTTTCTAGTGTTAGTTTAAAGATATTCCACTTATCCTCAGTGTTTTTCCCGTGAAAGAGTTTCTGCCAGTCAATGATATTGAGAGCTTCCTTTATTTTAATAAAGTTGGCCTTTTTAAAATTATATGTTTTAGCATGCCCCTTATGAATGTGTTTTTTTGAGTTTATTTCAAAAGTCACCATATTATGGTCACTGTTTCCCAACTGTTCCTTTACATTAATATTTGAGAAAAGATCCACATTATTTGTTATAACCAGGTCCAGACAGTTATCCTCTCTAGTTGGTGTTTCTACCAGTTGTGACATGAAGGTATCATTTAAAATGTTCAGAAACTGGATTCCCTTTGCTGAATTACTAGTCCCACTATCCCAATTAATGTCCGGGTAATTAAAATCTCCAATAATTAAAGTGCTACCATGATCTGCAGCCTTCCTAATTTGCTCTAACAGTTGTTCTTCCTCATGATTATCTATATTAGGTGGTTTATAGCATATGCCAACCAATAGTTGACTTCCCTGTTTATTCCCCAACAAAATATTTACCCACAAGGATTCCACATTTCCCTCATCGCTTTCCAGTTGTGTAATATTAGGCTTTAAATCCTGATTTACATATAAACACACTCCACCCCCTTTCTTATGTTTCCTATCCCTTCTAAACAATGTATAACCGTTTAAGTTTACAGCCCAGTCATGCGTTTCGTCCCACCACGTTTCTGTTATTCCTATAATGTCGTATTTCTTAGTGTATGCTATTACCTCTAGTTCCCCCATCTTGTTATTAAGGCTTCTTGCATTAGCAAGCATACATTTAATGTTCAATGGTACGTAACTGGTGGCGCGATGATGGTCGCTGAATGGTAGGTGGTGGTTCCCTTAGTTCGTACGAAGCATATGAAAAAGAGTAATAAAATATATAGTGCAGATGATTCTAACACAATAATATATATGTGCCAATGTGGGATATTCCACTCACAAATTAAAGAGCCCAGACACTGGCTCTAAGTGGGTCGCAGCTTTTGGGTGTTTTTTGCTTCTCCGTTCCTTAAGGTGACCCACGCCTTAATAGGATGGAAAATGGCTCATACACATGGACATGGAAGAAAAAAACAGAAACAGCTTCCTTGTGCAGATCTTCTAAAATTCAGATAGTGTGAATAGACAAAAGCCGTTAAACTCACATTTGCAGGAGCTTATGGACCAAGCTCGTGGTTTGTGCGCTTCAAGGCTCGCATAGGGTGGAGCCCAAACCCGTCTTTAAATCCAGAATACCAAGGGGACGATAAAATAAGAAGGTTTAAAAATTTATTAATGCATAAATAAAACAGATAAAATACTGGCTCAACCAGGAGACCAGAACGCGTTTCGCCAGACGTGCTGGCTTCTTCAGCTGGTTTACAGGCTAGTTCGTGTGAATGTCTTAAATAGTTTAATACTAAACAGTCAATAAAGTCCCCATGTGTTCCGGATGAAGAAATTAGCGTAATTAACGCAAGTCCCCTGTCTCGAAACACCTGAGAGGGAGATCGCCATCTTGCGCATGCGCTCTGTCGTTCTATGCGTTCCATTCTGCGTTTCAAAGGAGATCCAGGAAGTGCCGTGCGTTCCACTTCAAACGTCTCTACGGATCTCCGGACGCACTGATGGACTGGAAATGACATCCCTCGGGTCTGAATGGGGCCACCCTCAGTAGATTTTCAAACGAGCAAGGACCAGAAGAAAGACATATAAATGCAACAAAAATATAATAGGACCCTCTCCAACTACATTCCACAAAGATAATGTCGTATTTGATGTGAATATAATATTCAAAATGTGCTTTATTCATATAAAATCACGATGGAGATGAGATAATTGGAACACTACAAAAATATATATATATACCTATGAAGGTGGTAAACATATCCCTAAAACGTGTAGTATTAAATAAAAGTGCCGCTGCAGATGTTTAATTGATATACTTCTATGGTGCATATGTGGTATTCGATGGACCAAAATGGGGCATAGTGCCTATTTATATATTAAAGTGCTAAAGTGGCTATTTATATAATTTTATGTAGTTACTAATAAAGTGCTGATGACAATAGTCTTATATTTATAAGATGCAAGTGCTTCTTGCATCTTATAAATATAAGACTATTGTCATCAGCACTTTATTAGTAACTACATAAAATTATATAAATAGCCACTTTAGCACTTTAATATATAAATAGGCACTATGCCCCATTTTGGTCCATCGAATACCACATATGCACCATAGAAGTATATCAATTAAACATCTGCAGCGGCACTTTTATTTAATACTACACGTTTTAGGGATATGTTTACCACCTTCATAGGTATATATATATATTTTTGTAGTGTTCCAATTATCTCATCTCCATCGTGATTTTATATGAATAAAGCACATTTTGAATATTATATTCACATCAAATACGACATTATCTTTGTGGAATGTAGTTGGAGAGGGTCCTATTATATTTTTGTTGCATTTATATGTCTTTCTTCTGGTCCTTGCTCGTTTGAAAATCTACTGAGGGTGGCCCCATTCAGACCCGAGGGATGTCATTTCCAGTCCATCAGTGCGTCCGGAGATCCGTAGAGACGTTTGAAGTGGAACGCACGGCACTTCCTGGATCTCCTTTGAAACGCAGAATGGAACGCATAGAACGACAGAGCGCATGCGCAAGATGGCGATCTCCCTCTCAGGTGTTTCGAGACAGGGGACTTGCGTTAATTACGCTAATTTCTTCATCCGGAACACATGGGGACTTTATTGACTGTTTAGTATTAAACTATTTAAGACATTCACACGAACTAGCCTGTAAACCAGCTGAAGAAGCCAGCACGTCTGGCGAAACGCGTTCTGGTCTCCTGGTTGAGCCAGTATTTTATCTGTTTTATTTATGCATTAATAAATTTTTAAACCTTCTTATTTTATCGTCCCCTTGGTATTCTGGATTTAAAGACGGGTTTGGGCTCCACCCTATGCGAGCCTTGAAGCGCACAAACCACGAGCTTGGTCCATAAGCTCCTGCAAATGTGAGTTTAACGGCTTTTGTCTATTCACACTATCTGAATTTTAGAAGATCTGCACAAGGAAGCTGTTTCTGTTTTTTCTTCCATGTCCATGTGTATGAGCCATTTTCCATCCTATTAAGGCGTGGGTCACCTTAAGGAACGGAGAAGCAAAAAACACCCAAAAGCTGCGACCCACTTAGAGCCAGTGTCTGGGCTCTTTAATTTGTGAGTGGAATATCCCACATTGGCACATATATATTATTGTGTTAGAATCATCTGCACTATATATTTTATTACTCTTTTTCATATGCTTCGTACGAACTAAGGGAACCACCACCTACCATTCAGCGACCATCATCGCGCCACCAGTTACGTACCATTGTTCTTTATATTTCACTGGTTTGGGGGAAACCACTATATTCTGGTTGGCGTTGGTTTGTTGGTGGCGGTACAAGTTGTGGGCGCCTGTCAACTTTTTGTATACATTTAATGTTGTCTCTACCCACACATGCTGAATGCGACTTTACATTACATGCCTCCACTGTTCTGACATTACCCATCCCCCCGGCTCCACCCCCCTTAGTCTGAACTGAAACCCTTCCGCTATCTGCTCTGTCTCCATTTTGTAAGATACTGTATCCCTCCCCCCCTTCCACTAGTTTAAAGTCTCCTCCAACCTTTTAACCATCCTCTCCCCTAGCACAGCAGACCCTCTTCCATTCAGGTGCAATCTATCACAACTATACAGATTGTACCCCAGTGCAAAATGAGCCCAGTGCTCTAAAAACCCAAAGCCCTCCTTCCTGCACCAAGCTTTAAGCCACGCATTGACCTCCCTAATCTCCCGCTGCCTTTCCACTGTAGCACGTGGCACAGGTAGGATCTCAGAAAATACTACCTTGGAGGACCTCTTCTTCAGTTTACTTCCTAATTCCCTGAAATCATTCTTCAGGTCCTTCCATCTTCCTCTTACTTTGTCATTGGTACCAATATGGACCATGACAGCTGGGTCATCTCCAGTCCCTCCCAATAATCTATCAACTCTGTCAACCACATGCCTAACACGGGCACCCGGCAGACAGCAAACTGTCCGGTTAAGGCGATCAGCGCGACAGATTACCCTGTCTACTCTCTTAATAATAGAGTCCCCTACCACCACAACCTGTCTAGGCTTACTTGCCCTCTTTATCCCTCCCTTACTTGGTGGGCTGATCCCCCGGCTGTTAGAGGCAGCAGCCTCCTCCAGTACTGCTACACCTGAGCTGATGCACCCAACATCTTCGCTCAAAGGGGCAAATCTGTTGGTGTGCGCAAGATCAGGACTAGCCAACCTTTTCCTCTTCCCTCCCCCCTGCTACCACGTGTCACTGACACCCAGCTACCAACCTGTTCCCCGGTTAACTCCACTCCTCCCACACCCCTAGATTCCTCAACTATACTTTGCTCCGTGAGAAGCAGGCTCCTTTCAAGATTGTCAATCTGCCTCAGTGTTACGATTTGCCCTTCCAGATCTCCAATATGAGCTTCCAGAAGAGCTACACGTTCACACTTGCTACAGAGATATGGACCCTGGAAAGATTCCTCCAGACATGCATACATGCAGCAGGATGTGCACTGGGTCAAACCTTCAAGCTTGCTAACACTCATACCCACAACAAGAGAATATATCACAATTGATACCTGTTATTTCAACTCCTGTTTTTAAACTCCACTTGAAAATAGCCCACTTAGAAGTAGACCACTACAAGCCCTTGTGAGCAAGCTCAGTGAGCTGCCATTGAGTTTATGTAGCCATACAAGTGAAATCACCTGGCAGGCTACACGCCCCCAATTAAGTGGGCCGTCACATCTAAGAACGGTAAGACCTCTCTGTCTGCTCGCTGAGGGAGCGGTTAGTCTGGTCTGTACTAGAGGTCCAGACTGAACAAGATGTTCTAGTTTGAGGGAAGGAGGGCCCAAACCAGTGGTTTAGTAAGGAGCCCCAAGATTTCTGATGGCAGCCATACATGTGTCATTTCATGTACTTCCCTGTGCTTTTCTACAGTGTTTCTGCCAAGAAATCGCTCTGGCGGCTAATGCAACCACTAAGTAAATATTAACAAGGGATCTGTGTTTAACCAACAATACGACGTGGACCGATGCGGAAGCCTCGTATAATTTATACACGAGATTATGTAATTATTAACGTATTTCATCTTAAAAAAAATAAAAAAACATCAACTAACTCAAAGTAAGGAAGGAACCCAATAGACAACCAACGCAGAAAGACAAATATAAAAATGTACAAACTAAGAGCTCCATTTAATTCTGTCGGCTGATTTTTCATGAGGAATATAGGCTGCTCGCAGCTGATATATATATATATATATATATATATATATATACAGGATGTCCATAAAGTCTTTTTACAATTTCAAAAATATTTTTTACAAAGGCAAATGAAAAGACAGATAAGTGAAAATTATTACAAAATGAGACGTATATATTGAAGTTGTTTTTGCCTCATTTAATGCACCTCTATATGGGCACCATTAGTTGCACGAAGCACATCAAGACGGTACTGGATTTCTTGCCATGTTGGCTGTAGCCTACCCTCATCAGTGATCCTCTGCTTTAGATTAGTGATGTCCCGTACCTTTGTTCCATACACAATATCTTTAACATAACCCCATAGAAAGAAGTGGAGTGGACTGATATCTGGTGAACGAGGTGACCAGGGAATTGGGTCGCCCCTTCCAATCCGCCAGTCTGGTAATGTTTCATTTAGGAACCCACGAACATGCAGTCCCCAATGTGGTGGTGCACCATCTTGCTGGAAAATGATGGTTGGTTGAAGGTCATGTAGTTGTGGTGCCGCATATTCAGTCAAGAGGTCAAGGTAAACATTTGTAGTAATTGATGTTTCGCCAGAGAAAAAGGGACCAATGATTTGATTGCACATGATCCCACACCACACATTCATCTAAAGCAGAGGATGACTGATGCCATTGCCACCATTGAGGCTATGCTACAGCGAACATGGCAAGAAATCCAGTACCGTCTTGATGTGCTTCGTGCAACTAATGGTGCCCATATATAGAGGTGTATTAAATGAGGCAAAAAAAACCTTAAACATATACGTCTCATTTTGTAAGAATTTTCACTTATCTGTCTTTTCATTTGCCTTTTGTAATAAAATTTGAAATTGTAAAGAGACTTTATGGACACGCTGTGTATATAAGTATCCCTGTATAATATAGTTGTTATTTTTAGTAGAAGTCCTTGAGTGCGTCTCACTTCATATATTTGTGTATATATATATATATACATATTTTTATCTTTTTTTTTTAAATATCAGCTGATTCAGGTGAAAAAATGGATTCTGAGCTGATATTTGAAAAATGCTGCTGGTCCAAAAATGTTTTACCGTAAAAACGCCCAAAACTGCTTATTTTCGACCAGCATCCTACAGATTTGTGCCTTTAAACATGGCTATTAGAAAAATGTCTAAAGAGAGATTTCATTTGGATTTCCTTGCTGTAAAATCCTTTATCCTTACCTTGTGAGACCTGAGCGGCCCCACCGTAGAGCAGGCCACTAGTGCTTTTGCTCGTCCTCAGGATCCTCACACCCCCACTTTCTCTCACTATAAGTTTACAGGGTCATCCAGACGTGGACCCCTTGCTTGATGTGCCTAGAGGGGTGTCAGCTATACCCTCCTGACGAGGCCTAACAAGGCCGAAACGATCGTCGGGGGTTGCTGCACCTCTCGTGCAGGGATGACGTCCTTGGCAGTCAGTACTGGCCATCCTCATTGGGTGAGAGCAGACTGATTTGCATATGGAGCATTCATCCCTGTAATGGCACAAGCAAGCTAAAACCTTGTGAGACCTGAGCGGCCCCCACCGTAAACCAGGCCACTAGTGCTGTTGCTCGTCCTCAGGATCCTCACAAACCCCCCTTTCTCTCAAAATCCTTTTATCAACAGCTTTTTTTAGTATTTGAAATTTCGTCGGAAATCCATTGAGAGGTATAGCCGCGAGAGCCGATATTAGATCTGAATTTTAATTGGGAGACGTAATGCCAGTAAATTAGTGTAGCGCTCACTCCCGGAGGAGCCGCTGAATTTGAACCTCAGGTCAGTCTCCCCGCACTAGGGAATAAATATACTCCAGCACCGTCATGGATTTTATAAATTATATAGTTTACTGAATAAACTGGCATATAATGAGTAACACGGTATACGTATATATATTTACAGTACTTCGTAATGCGAGAAACGCGCAGTGGAAAAGAAATACAATACTTCGTAATGCGAGAAACTCGCAGCGGAAAAGGAAAAATATATTTTTAGCCCCCTTGGTGGTTGGAGAGTGAGTCCCGTACAGGTTATGTCCCAAGGAATGTATGTGTATGTGTGTATTGGTACCCGGGTACAATATTCAACTGGCCAGTGAATTATTTATGAGGTATCTTCGACTAGTCACGTTGGGGCCCTGTGGGTTTTGAAACAAACTGCAGTGTGCTTTAGATTTTCACAACGGCCTGGAAGGCCTCTCACCCATCCGCCAGATACTCTGTGCTCCGCTCGACCCAGGACGTCTCTCCGCTCGATTTTGACTGGGGTTCTCTGTGTCACCGGATCCGCTGTCTTGCTTGTCTGTATCTGCCGCAAGATGTCCAGCTCACCGCCTGCACTCCCTGTTAGATCGATCTGCGGTTCTCCTAACTCGGGGTCCAGCCGGAACCAGCTTCTTGTCCTCAGACCTCACAGCTTGGTATAGACAGATCTCTGCAGGGTCACTGTCCCGATCCCCCAGCACCAGCGAGGTAGCCCCTGCGCTCTGGCCTGGTCACGATCCTTAACAGCTCTGCCTGCTTCCTTCTCCTTTCAGCTCCCAGCTCACTCTGAGCATGCTTTCCACGAGGCTGCTGATGCCTTTCCTTTCCTACACACCCACTTCCTGTCCTCACGCAAAGCATCATGGAAAATGTAGTTCAGTGCCTTCTGTGTTTGTCCAGCATAATCTTACCATGGTCTCTGTCTCCCTCTGGTGGCCATTGCAGCAGAACAGTCTTTTTAAACACAGCGCTACATTAGCATTAGAAGCTCCCGAATGGAAAAATGGTCGAAAACTGTACATAAAAGGTGCTGATTTTGTCCATTGGGTCAAATTAAGTCGAGCCTGAGTTCTGTTTGCTCAAACAGGACAACATCATTTATTCTTTTTTATTAGTGAGGTTGAAAAGTTGAGGATGAAATAACAGAGTTGGAGATTCTTTTTCCAAACTAAAGATTTTGATCAAACATTCGAAACTCGCTTATCAACACAACACGACTCAAAACAAGTCAGAGAGAAAGTACATTCCCGGCTGTTTCTCGATAGGCTTGTGCACTGATTATTTTTTTCTGTTCGGTTCGGTTCGTTCGGATTTTGCAAATTTTCGTTTCGACTCGTTTCGGCCGATTTTCGTTTCGGTTCGGTGTCGACTTTTTTTTCATGATTTCGGAAATTTTCGGGTTTTTTGGAACGTCTGTTCTCCTCGTTTCAAAGTGTCTATTCGTTTTGACGTAAACTAATGGTTTTTTTGGATATGATAATTATACGATACGATAATTCTGCCATTGAGATTACAAGAAGGATACATTGAGATTTCTCATGTTTTACAAGAAGGATACATTGAGATTTCTCATGTTTTACAAGAAGGATACATTGAGCTTTCTCTGGTTTTCAAGGAAGGATACATTGAGATGGGAATGATATAAAATTTAATTACAGAATCAGCGATATAAATACGATGTCCGAAATTACTGAAATGGAACCGAAATCACGAATGGAACGAAAATGAATTTCGATTTTACACATTTCTGGTCCATTCGAAAAATTCCGAAAAGTTTTCGTTTTGGCACGAAAATATATTCGGATCTGCCGTTTTCAGAAAGGAAAATTTTGGAAAATCGGCCGAATCCGAATGCACGAATCGGGAAATTTCGTGAAAATTCCGAAATTCCAAAACCCGAAACGCACATCCCTATTTCCCGACATATGATCAGATGGGTTGTCAATCTCACATAATAACTTGTATACCCTGTGCTTAAAAACCTTTAACAATGTGTTTTTTCCCTTTTATGTCAACTAAATATGTAAATGTTGGCATGGACTGTGTCCAGGAGCCAAGTCCAAGGGGAATACAAGGGGACAAATTAGGTGGAATACATTAGTATATAAGGAAAGGGTATCTGAAGATGCTTCATACATTCCACTTGCTGCAAAGAAGTCATTTCAGACAGTTTCTCTACTTATTTCTCATTGCCATAGTATCCATAACTCCCAGTTTTCCAGGGACGGTCCTGGGTTTGCACTTGGTGTTCTGTGTGTTAATTGCCTCAAGACTTCATCCCAGGATACAAGTCCTGCACTGGATGCGTTAGGTTTGAGTTATGGGCCATTTCAAACCCGAGACACTGGGCACCAACCTAGGAACCTACCAGGAACACTAACTGTTGGCCACCATGCATCACGCTCTCTCCACCTCTCTCTTTCTCCATCTCTTTCCCTCTCCCTCCATTTACCTCTTCCCTGTCGCTCTACATCTCTACTTCTCCCTCCCTTTCGCGCTTTCTCTCTGTTTCTGTTCCTCTACTTCACGGGTCAATAGCATTTGATCTACATTCAAAATCTAAGTTTCCCTATACACCATATTTTGATCCGAACGGTAAACATTACTGGTTAGACGGGATCTTTTGACGACAAACAAAAGCCAAGACAGGAACAGTTAATAATGTGACAGGGGAATTTAAAAAAATCTATATAAAAGGTAAGTGTTTTTTGGGGGCAAGGGGTTGATGGTTTCTTGCAAAAGATAGTCTAAGCACCCTAGAAAAGGAGCTTGTCACTCTATGTCAGTGGTTCCCAACCCTGGTCCTCAGGTTCTCCCTAACAGGTCAGGTTTTCCAGATAGCTCAAGCACAGCACAGGTGATATGATTTGCTGCTCAGTGATTACAGGATTCAGTCTGCATTTCCCCAAGGTGATCCTTAAAATCTGCCCTGTTAGGTGAACCTAAGGACTAGGGTTGGAAACCACAGATCTTTGTCATTGTAGGGTTAGGCGCAGGAGGACTTATGAGAAGGAACAAGTGGCAGGCCGGAGAACTAATGGACAAAGTGAAAGAGTACGGTGTGATGGAGAAAGAAAGAGAAAAGTGAACAAAAACAAAAATTTGAGAACACTGCGAATGGACAGCAGCACTAGTGGCCTGCCCTACGGTGGGGCCTGCTCAGGTCTCACAAGGTTTTAGCTGGATGGTGCTGTAGCGCTCACTCCCGGAGGAGCCGCTGAATTTAAACCTCGGGTCAGTCTCCCCGCACTAGGGAATAAATATACACCAGCACTGTTGTGGATTTTATACGTTATATAGTTTACTGATCTCAAATAAACTGGCATATATAAAGCAGCACGGTATACATATATATTTACAGAAGTTCGTAATGCGAGAAACGCGCAGCGGAAAAGAAAAATGAATATTAACCCCTTCGTTGTTGGAATGTGAGTCCCGTACAGGTTGTGTCCCAAAAAGGTGTACGTGTATGCGTGTGTTGGTACCCGGGTACAAGATTCAACTGGCCAGTGAACGATTTAATTATGTCTTCAACTAGTCACGTTGGGGCCCTGTAGGTTTGGACAAACTTGCAGCGTGCTTTATTATTTTACTGTGGCCGGGAAGGCTTCTCACCCATCCGCCAGATACTCTGCGCTCTGCCTGACCCAGGACGTCTCTCCGCTCGACCTGACTGGGACTCTGTGCCACCGGATCCGCTTGTCTTGCTTGTCCGTTTCTGTCACAAGATGCTCAGCTCACCACCTGCACTCCCACTAGATCATCGCGGTCTCCTCACTGGGGGTCCTTCAGCAACTCTGTATCTTTGTATACTTTGCAGCGGTGGATTACTAGGTCTCTGGCAAGTAGTGTGAACCGATCTCTAGCTCCGCAAGGCCGCACCTGCGCTCCGGCCTGGTCACGATCGTTGTCTGTCTCACGTGCGTCTTGCTCTCTTCACTCCTCGGCGCGCTCTGGGTTTCCTCTGCACGAGGCTGCGGATGTAAGTCTCTTCTCCCCACCCACTTCCTGTTCCCGACGCAAAGCATGCTGGAAAACGTAGTCCCATTCTCCATTGTCTCTTACATTGCGCTTGTCTCCCTCTGGTGGCCAAAAATAAGTACTACAGCAACAGTGTTTTAAACCAGTGCTACAGTGCCATTACAGAGAAGACTATTCCATATGCAAATCAGACTGCTACCACCACAAAAGGGTGGCCAGTACTGAGATGCCAAGTACTGAGATGCCAGTACTGAGATGCCTTGTTACACCTCGTCAGGAGAGTATAGCAATACCTCCCTTGGGACCTCGAGCCAGGTATCCAAAATGGTGAAGGGAAACAGTTGAAGAATGGGAAGAAGTGAAAGGAGCAGCGTGATCAGCAGATGAATATTGGGTGGAAGATGGAATACCTGGAAAGACGATAGGTTTTGAGTAGAGAAGGAAATTGTGAGAAAGACGGGGAGAGAGGATAAAGACGTAGAATGGACAATTGCAAGTAAAATGGTGGGAAGCTAAGGTGAAGTAGATAGATGGTCTTACACAACAGAGAGAGAGAATGCGATGACGAGGAATAGAGAAATAGTGAGATAGGACTCGATACAGATAGGTGAGAGAGGCAGAAGGGAAAGATATAAAGATAATCCAGAGGGGTGCATGGAGATGGGGGAGAATGGATGGATAGAGGAATGCACAGAAAGAGGCAAAACAGAGGAAGCAGACGAAAAATGACAAACTGAAGGATGGAGGAAGGACAGAAAAAACACATAAAGGGTGTTAAATATGTTGGAAAAATAAAAACTGCACAGAGAGGGGCAACGTAAGAAATACATAGGGCTCTATTACATTCTTCATGCAAAAACGCACGCAGAACGCGTGCATTTTTGCGCGCATCGTTAAACGTTAACAACACTGGTATTACAATCCTCGCACATTTTTTCATCCGTCAAAAAATGACACGGACGCGCAAAAACGCGCGCGCAGCAACGCTGCGCGCAGAAATCAGTGTGCGGACTGTTTTTTAACGCGATTCAGCCAATCAGAATTAAGAGCCACAATTGTCTCCCGTTAAGTTTTTGTGCCTGTCAAAGTCAATCTGCACATATATGCTGCATCAAAAAAAAACCCACGCACAACTTCTCCATTTTATTGTTTGGGTATGTGTAAAATGAGTAACTATACTTTGCTGTATTGTTTATTTTGGGCTGCTGTATTTGGGTTCGGCCAGGACGTTCAGATTTGCCGTTACCACCAGCTTTTTAAAGATGTTAAAATTATGCGCGCAAACGCTGTGCGTTAAATTTTGCGCATGGATTGCGAAATGCGCTCACAATGTTAAGTATAGGACAGGCGCAGTACAGTAAACTCGCGCAGGGTTCGCGCAGGTTCACCCGCGGTAAACGTTAACGCGCATTTTTTGCGCGGACATTGTAATACGACGTTCATTGCAAAGCGTTTTGCCCCCCTTTTTGCGCACGCGTTAACGTTTGCACGAAGAATGTAACAGAGCCCATAGAGAAGGAGCAAGACGGAGAACAGAGTAAGAAGAAGACGTAGGATGGATCAAGGATGACTGGGTTCAAGAACAAAGTATTAAAAGGCTTAATGAAAATTAAGAAGGGATTGGTTTTAATTAAACTATTTCAATGTGGATTCAGCTCTTTTCGTTTTAATTAACATTTTACTCCTGTTGGCAAACCATGGACTCGTTAGACTGGTTTGTAATCCGAACGGAAACCAGTTCCCATATCTCCCGGGCGGACAGCAGCCAGCGCTGGCACGAGCTAACCCTCCCATGTCTTGTGCAAACCGTCCGTTAAAATTGCGAAAGAGGAATTTAGAAACGTCTTTTGTAAAGTCAGATATTGTTTTTCTAAAGAGACGATCTATGCGTCCTTAAAGTATGCTCTGTCCATTGCGCAGGTGACGGGGCGAGGAGCGCGTGCTACATGTTTGCTTCCAGAAAATTTTGTTTAAAAATCTTCCCCTTTATTCCAAAAGTGGAAATTCCCATCTCCTTTGCTACAAAATACTGTGAAAGGCAGGAGAATGATCGTCATTTCAAGTCCTCACCCTTCCTGACGGGTACATGCGAGATTATATGTATCCGTGATAAATGATATTATTGCTAAGTGCTGAACTACATATCCCATAAACCACTGCTTACAAATTTATAACACTCTTAGGAAACACTAACAGCCGATCTGGCCCCGAAATGTAACCGGATGCTGAAATTCAGCGTACAGCTACATTTCCTGGACATTTGGCTATTCAGAGAGCAGGCAGTTTGCCAAATGTTGGCGAATTGCCTACACGGTGCCTGTTCGAGGGCAGTGAAATCCCCATAGAGAAGCAATGCTTCGGCTATTCAGAGAACACAAAACAGCAGGGAAAAGTTGCCGAAATGCCCTGCTGTTCCTTGGTCTCATTCGGCAGGTTTATTCAGGAGAATCCCATAGGCTTCAATGTTAAAAATATTCCCGTTTTAATTCAATATCTAATAAACCGTTGATTATAATATTCTGCAGTAACGAGTCTCCTTATTCATAGAATTTTTAGGATATTTTAGGCATTTTTGGGGATTTTTTTTGGAAAACTTTTTTTTCCAGGTTTTATTGTTAAATTGTTTTTTCTTTTTTCTGTAACAGCCCTTTGTATTATCATTCATTTGATCTTTATATGTAAATTCCAGACATTTTCGTTCTGTAGTTTTTTTTGCAAAAAATGTTTCAATTTTCAAACTTTCAAGAGTACTGTTTTGGGGTTTTTTTTCACCTCGTTCGTCTGCGTGTCGGCTTTTTCTGGTGGCTGCTCTGCGCTGTGATTGGTGCTAGTCGGGTTTCTCCGGCGTGTTCAGCGTGGTTAATCCATCTGTTTCTGTGGGTTTCTGTGCGTGTTCGGCGGGTTTTGTGGTGAGTGTTCGGTGTGTTTGCAGCGAATTTTCCCTGCACTGCAGGGGCCCTGCGGTGCTTGCTGACTACACCGCAGGGTTGGCGAACTAGGATTGCCGAATCGCCCCAAATTGCGGGGAACGAAAAGTCACCGAACGTGCGCTGACTTTTTCGAATCTCTTTGAATAACCCTGTAAGAAGATGTATGCACCCAAAACACACTTTTGGGAGCCAGGAAAAGTTTTGTTCGCTCCAAAAACACCCATACAGCGCGAGGAAGCAGTAAGCAACAATACGTAATGTGACAGTGTGATTAGGGACAGGGTGATAGACCACCGTTTTGTCAGCAGGCGGATGGAGAAAGCCCTTTTCCCCTATAGGGTTAATTCTCAGCTGATTTTGTCTGCCCTGCCTTTATAGGTTCTGTGGTTCCCTCTGAGATCGCAGTCTTTTTGCTGGGAGCAGCAGAGGAGGAGACAAGCTCTGAAGTCGCTAAGGGAAGTCCTAACTCTTTCTTTTTGTTTTGCTTTACTGGTAAGCGGCTTTGCTGCCCAGTATTATAAGTGAGGGGAGAACAAATGTTCAGCAAGTCTCCGAATAAGGAGCATGCTTTTGATCTATGTTTGTTTTATTTGCTTGTTTATTTAGATATACTGCTTGTGCCGTGGCTGCAAAACAAAGCGAAGCCTTGAACACTGAATGGTCTGTCCAGTGGCTATATCGCAGTAACATTTTGTACACTGTATATTCATTTGTGTAAAATGATCCATAATGCTTAGTAATAGCCAGGGGTTCTGGGTGCCCAGGCTCCTGTCTTACATACTGGCTCACACAGCAGTGCACTGCAGAATCAAGAGTCAGTGTAGAGATTTAAAAGGTAGAGTAAAGCACATGTGCTTTAAGGTCAGAGGGAGATGTCACTTGACTTTTCTTTTAAACAGGTGTAGCGCTCACTCCCGGAGGAGCCGCTGAATTTAACCTCAGGCTAGTCTCACCGCACTAGAGAATAAATATACACCAGCACTGTTGTGGATTTTAATTGATTATATACTTTACTGATCCCAATAAAGCGGCATATATAATGTAAACACGGTATATGAACGACAGGACTTCGTAATGCGGGAAAAACACGCGGCGGCAAAAGAAAAGTTGAACCCCTTCGATTCTGGAGTGTAAGTCCCGCGAAAGTAATGTCTCAAAAAGGTGTGTGTGTGTGATCTCAGGTACTCGGGTACTATATTCAACTGGCCAGTGAATGGAATGAGCAAATCTTCGACTAGTCACGTTGGGGCCCTGTAGATTTAAACAATGCAGCGTACTTCGTTATACTTGGAACTGTGGCCTGGAAGGCCTCTCACCCATCCATTAGACAATCTGTTCCGCTGCCCGATCAAGGATGTCTCTCTGCTTGGATTGCACTGGGACTCTGTGCCACCCGATCCACTTGTCTTGCTTGTCCGATCTCCGCAACGAGAATTACGGCCTACCGCCTGCACTCCCAATGGATCATCACGGTCTCCTTACTCGGGGTCCAACCGAAACGATGTCTCTGTGCCAACCTCTCAGCGATGTGTAGGCAGGTGTCCGCCAAGTCACTGTCCCGGATCACCAGCATCCGCGAGGCAGCGCCTGCTCTCCGGCCTGGTCACGTTCCCTGGCAGTCTCACGTGCGTCTTCCACCTTTCGTCGCTCGGCTCACACTGGCTCTCCTTCGCACGAGGCTGCCGATGTCCTGGCTCTCTCCCACCCACTTCCTGTCTCCACCGCAAAGCACGATGGAATTTGTAGTTCCGTTTGTGTCCAGTATAGTTCATATTGCCCCTGTCTCCCTCTGGTGGCCAAACCAAGTAAATGCAGCAAACGCAATCTTAAAACAGTGCTACACAGGATTAAGGCTGGGTTCACACCTCAGCGTTTTTCATATGCGCGTAATACGCACGTTTTTGGCGCGCATATCGCGCAAATGTGAAAAACACGCGAACGCGCATTGCAGCGCGTTTACGCTGCAGTCTTTGGCTGCGAACACGCTGCAACATGCCCCAAACAAGCTCCTGTACTTCTTTGGGTGTATGGCATTTTACAGAGCGTTCCTGCGTGCTGTAAAACGCCCAGGTGTGAACGGGGCCTATATCTCTAAAGCAGGCATCTCAAACTCAGCCCTCCCTCCAAGACGGTTCTGAACTACAACCCCCATGATTCTCTGACCATTTATTGCATTTAAAGAATTAGGGGAATCATAGGACAACAGCTAAGGGTCTGCAGTTTTACAACCCTGTTCTAAATTTAGGTAATAAGTGATCGGTGCAAAATAGGAAAATGCTTGTTTGAACACACTGAATTTATTTAGGTAAAGATAAAAAACCAGCAGAATGGTATCTTATGTGAAAGTCGCCACCTAGTGGATGCAGGTAAAATTGATGTGTCAGTAAAGTCACTGTTTTAAAAAAGTATCTCATATTTAGACGCTACCAAAAAAGGAATGATTGAATTGAAAGAACAATGTACTTGTCTCATTTTGTCAGAGCAACATAGCCCGATACTCGAGTCACTTCTCTGATGTGAGTATGGTGCAAAAATGATGCTCCTTTAAATTTTAGGGTTAGGGTAGGTATTTGGGTTATCAATAACATGAAACACAGTGAATATATTTCTTACATATTTATTTTATGTATTAATCTGTATATTTGTGTTTTGTTTTTTAATAGCTGGCATTTTATTATTTTGTATTTCTGTAACGACTGTAACAATTCAATGCTCTTGAACCCAGGACATACTTGAAAACGAGAGAAATCTCAATGTATCCTTATTCTGCCTCGCTAGCAAAGCTGTGAGGCGTGGGTGCTTGAGACTAACTAAGTCTGTATTGACCAGTACTCACACGATAAAAGTTCAGCAGACAGTGTCAACTCAGTAAAATTGACCTGTAGAAAGATGAATCCAGTTGAAAACTTTAGCGATCAGACTGACATTCAATCTTTGTAATAGTGTACAGCATTGCAGGTGAAAAGACATTAGTTCTGTCCAGCATTGAACAAAGATGGCTGCTAGATGACCAGTAAGTACCTCAGAACTAGACTGAACAAAAAGTGCTGGATACAGCAAGGCTAAGGAAACCCAGCAGGAACAAAATAGCTATGAAATAATAGCTGTAAGCAGCAAAAGGCAGATTCAACACATAACATTAAAATATACAAATAAACCCTGAATCATGGGGCACCACAATCCTTCCTTGTAAAATACTTTATATATAAATAAATAGTATCTGTGCTTTTTATTAGGATTAGTGTTACTTATAGGGTTACGGTTAAGATCACAGTAACAATGAATCTGTGGATGTTTCAATATATTTCACCAAACAGCATGTTGGAAAAATAAATGCCCAATTAACATCTCATTTGTTTCCTTTCTGCACAGCTTCCATGTATTCTGAAATACAAAGGGAGTCACCTGACATCGGAAGCATTTTGGCTCATCCTGATTACCTAGAAGGCAACCCTGAGCTAATCAAGCCCAAAAAAATAGTGAATCCTGTAAAAGCTTCAAGAAGTCACCAGGAGCTTCATCGAGAACTATTGATGAACCACAAAAGGTCAGAATATTATTATATAGAATGTTTGTATTAGCATATAAATGTCAACAAGGCTTCCGATCTGTCGTCAAGTGTCACAATGTTGTCGACATATAAATGCACTTTGGTGACTCACTTCTCACATCTCCTGCAGCAAAATACAATGTTTGATTATGCTGTGCTAGCAGCTGTTATTATATATAATATTATTGGATTTCCTACAATATAATCCACCATGTTAGACTTTACCACCCATCCTGGAGTCACCCACGGGCCTTTATAACACTTTCAAATAAACATAAGGGGTTAATCAGAGAGCACTGAATTGGCCACCGAATTGCACTGAACGGTGAATTTCCCTGTACTGTGCAATTTCATGGCCATTCGGCTATTCAAAAAGCGGGAGATTCGGCAAATATTGGCGAATTGCCACGAAATACAGTGACCTTCGGCGGCAGTGAAATCCCCATAGAGAAGTAATGGTTACTCTACTCAGATAACGCAGAACAGCAGAGAAAAATTGGCAAAATGCCCAGATTTTCGTTGGTTTCATTCGATGGTTTTAATCAGGCGAATCCCATAGGCTTCAATGTGAAAAAAATCCCCATTTTTATTAAATATTTATTCAACTGTTTATTCTTTTCATTTGCAGCAAAAAGTCTCTTTAGTTATTTATTTTTTAGGATTTTTTTTAGACATTTTGCAGAATCATTTAGCGCTCCCTGAACCTCCCCAAATAAAACCGATACTCACTTCTCATACTGCGGCGAGAATGGTGGCCCAGTCCGCTGCTTCTGGCTGCAGGGAGCAGAGTGAGACTGGGAACAAATAGCCCCTAGTCTCCCTCCGCGGCACTGAGCGATCTTGCAAGAGTGAGATTGTGCAGGGCTCACGACCCGGCAGAACAACTAACCATGGAGTTCTATCGACTCCAGGAGGTGATACACGTGGCGGTGCAGAAGTGCTACAGCGAGTATCACCGAGGGTAGTGCTTCGTTCCGAGTCAAGGTGCCCTGGTAGCGCCTGCCCCGGAATCTAATACTAAAGTACCAGGAAAGGCTTAATGATCTTAACATGTACAGCTTGGAAAAAAGACGAGACAGAGGAGATATGATAGAAACATTTAAATACGTAAAGGGAATCCACAAGGTAGAGGAAGGGAGTATATTTAAAAGGAAACAAAGTAGCAAAACAAGAGGACATAGTCTTAGATTAGAGGGGCAAAGGTTTAAAAGTAACATCAGGAAGCATTATTTTACTGAGAGGGTGGTGGATACATGGAACAGTCTTCCAGTAGAAGTGGTAGAGGCCAAAACAGTAATTGAATTTAAGCAAGCATGGGATAGGCATAAGGCTATCCTACACAAAAGATAAATCCAGGTAAAGTATCCATGTAATTGGGCAGACTAGATGGGCCGAAAGGTTCTTATCTGCCGACATTTTCTATGTTTCTATGTAAAGTGGGGACGCTACGGGGAAACTGCAGGCGCGGGTTTTCTCCGTTGGTGTCTCCAGTTTAGCGTTAGGATAGTAATCTGGCCCAGTGTGTTTAAGGCAGGCCTCAAAGTTTCCACTCGCCTACTAGCATTTGGCGAGTGGAAATTACATGAGGGCGAGTGAGAATGCAGATGCAGGCAGGGCAGAATAGGGTTAGGTGGGGCAACTAGTGGTGAGTAATTCTTAAGACCTGGCTAGTAGCTTGGGACCTGAAATTTTGAGCCCTGGTTTAAGGTGTGTATGAAACATTATTGAATTTTGTGTTTAGACTCGGGTCCCATCACCAAGATATCTCAATGTTATACACAAATATTACAAAATGCAAAAAAATCCCAAATCCAAAAACACTTCTGCTTCCAAGCATTTGGGATAAGAGATACACAGCCTGTAAACGTCTATACGGGAGTAAGAAAGAGCATCGGGTTACCCGACATTCATGTTCGGAGACTGGTTGGTAATTTATCTTGATCGCTACACGATCTTCACCAAGTACAGTCTTGTAGGTCAAATAATATCCTGAAGTTTCCGAGCGCGCGAAAGCCAAAGGCTCCGTTTACACAAAGGGTGAAAGGCAGGTAATGAGATCACGAGGGAATCCTGCCCGATCACTAACCTTTATGTCAGAGCCGCTGCCTTATCTCTCTCCGTATATCGTCTGACCGGCTTCGGAATATCTGAAGATCTCTGAAAGCAACACAAGGCTCCAAATCTTTATAGTCTATCCAGCAATGAGAAGTCTGAAACCTCATTAATATACAGGGTAGCATTTTATAAAATGTTGCTAACAGACGATTGCCACGGAACGTGTGAAGCTACCGAAATCAAGAGCCCGGAGTTTATTCACGTACTGGGGAATCGGTCGACAGTTGTAAAGGAATTGCATATCATTGCCCAAAATGGTCAAACTGAAGGAATACCCAAGTTTGGGGAAAGTTGTTCATTTGGGCCAGAAATAAGCATATGTCCTGCAATTCTGGTTGGGTGGAGTAGAGGCAGGGCCGGCCCAAGCCACTGTGCTGCCTGGAGTGACAGGTGAAATGCTGCCCCCCCCCCTCAAAAAAAGGAAAAAAAAACATGTCATGTAAAAGCGTATCACAGAGCTCCACAACATTAAAACACAGTAATGTGCGGTGTGTATGAGCGTATCAAAGAGCTCCACAGCATTAAAACACAGTAATGTGCAGTGTATATGAGCGTATCATTGAGCCACATGTCCTGAACCCACTGTCAGTCAGTCACACACACAGTCAGTCACACACACACACAGTGTCAGTCAGACACACAGTCAGTCACACACAGTCAGTCACACACACACACACGTGTCTCACACACAAGTCACACACACGCACACAAGCCATACACACACAAGTCACACACACAAGTCACACACACACACACACACACAAGTCACACACACGTCACACACACACACAAGCCACAAACACACATACACTTACCCACCCTGGTCACCAGCCTGTTGGAGGGCTTGTTGCACGCCGCCGGGCCTAGTCGAGGCCTCGCTGGCTTCGGTCCTAGTCGAGGCCTCGCTGGCCCGCTGGAAGGCTTAAAGGGGCGGTCTTGCCTTCTGCGCCGGCCAGGTCCGGGCAGGTCCGGGCATCTGGGCTGGTCCGGGCATCTGGGCTGGTCCAGACCCGGGCTGATCCGGGCGTCTGGACTGGCCTGGCCGGGTGTGGGCTGGCCTGGCCGAGGCCTCCAGGCACCTGCACTCTGGGAGGGCGCAGGCGCGCTTGAAAGCCTCCAGGCACGTGGACTCTGGAGGCTTTCAAGCGCGCCAGCTCCCTCCCTGGCACCTGCACACTGGGTGGGCCACAGCGAATGGGGCGGGCGCTGGCCCGCAGCGAAGGGGGCGGGCACAGCCTGGTTTCCCGACCAGCAGCAAGGCTGTGCCTTTGCAGGGTGGGCACTCTATGCCGGTGCCTTTGACAGGGTGGCAAAATGTCGCCCTGGTCAAAGAGCCGCCTGGAGCCCTTGCTCCACCCTGCTCCATGGACGGGCTGGCCCTGAGTAGAGGTAACATCACTGCTCTATAACCGTGGAGAGAGACTGTGTAGTCGCAAGTTTGATCCCGGCCAGAGCACCTCTCCTTGGGCAAGACACCTAACATTACATACTCGCCACCCAGGACATACTTGAAAATGAGAGAAATCTCAATGTATCCTTCCTGGTAAAATCCTTTCTCAATTCTCCCACGCTTAGTGCATAAACACATCATTGATGGACGTGCAATGTATGTTACAATGCCTGTCACACTTATGTTCTTGGAGTAGAGGCTCTCTAATCAATGAAATATCAGTGGATTCGTAGAGATAAAGGGCACTATTCCACAGCTTACGTGATACATTACTGGATACATTATGCACAATGGGCAGCATTACAAAGTTGGTGCTAACTTAACCAAAGCTATGTAAAGTAACCAGAGCCATTACAGTCTATGGGGTTGTTAAGTTCACAACAGCTCTGTTTAAGTCAGCCACAACTTTGTAATATAACCCAATGTCTTCAGATGTTATTTTAACGTCAGGATTCGCCATTCCGCTCTTGCCTCAAGTTATGTTTACGGCTCGAGCATAGTTCCTTCCCACTGTAAATTGACGTTTCCTATACTTTGTACTGGAGGCATTCATTTGCACCTCAGAATAGAAGAACAAGCTTTTCCAAGGAAACTCGTTCTTCTATATTGGAACTGGTATTTCCCAAAGAAATATTGATTCCTAACAGGTATTGTTAAGTGATTTTTGCAAAAGTAAAATCACTTAACACACTAAAATAACCCCCTCAATAAATCCCTTACTCACCTCTCATCGCATGCTGGAGAGGGTGATGCGTTTTGCCGCTTCCTCTCATCAAGACCAGCGAGAGACTGGGAATAAATAGTTCCCAGTTTACCTCCGCGACTCATCCACAGCTCCTGCATGTTGCAATGAGGGCGAGCTTGCAGAGAGATCATTGTAGTGACGCACTGGGCTCCATGAGTCCTATGGACTGCAGGAGTCGTTAACCTACGCGCTGAGCCCATTTTTAAAAAAAACAAACCTTATATTACTCTATCATTGTATCCTCTTCGTACACTGTTATGAAGTTTTTAGATCACTCTGTACCAAACATCTGGAAAGCTGTCCAGTGGTGGTGGTCGCTGTTTGGCAGCCTCCACGGCAGAGCTAAGACCTTCTATTTGAGCAGTTGGGGATGAAGGGGGTGGATTGGTTTGGCAGCCCCTGTCAGCAAGACAATTCATTCATAAACTAATCCGTGGTTCATGTGGGCGGGATGAAGTTTGGTTTAGTTTGGGGTACCAGCCCATTTCTGGGTATCTCTGCTGCAGATATAGACAACAAATAATTAAAAAAAAGCGAACATTCTTGTTGGAAGTTCACACATTTTAATTGAAAATAAAAATAGATTCCATAATAAACTCATAATTCTGTTGGGATCCTTTTCTTCAAAAATGTGCAAGGGCACGGCTGACCTATATTATATTTAAAGGTTTGTTCGCTGAATTAAAAAAGTAATTTGCTACATTGCCAAATTAGAAAAATAAAGTCTACATCCCAGTAATTTTCTGACCATTTTCGCGTCGTTTTTCCAAGGACATTTCTCACGCTGTCACTAATAGACATGTGCAGAGCTGATAAATTCCACTCGGTTCGGAGTGTTTCAGAATTCAAAACTATCAGATGCAGAAATAATTGGAATCAGCCGATTAGGAATATCGGAAGCTTCCGATATTTCAGGATCGGATCTTTTCGGAATATCAAAAATTTCCAATATATTTGGCCTTTTCCGATATTTGTAACCCTTATGTGTAATACATAAAAAAAATGGTTAGAGGGGCTAAGGTCAGGGCCTGGGCGATGTTAGGGCTAAGGTTAGCTTAGGGTAATGGCTAGTGTTAGTGCTAGGCTTAGGGTTAGGGCTAGGCTTAGGTTAGGGCTAGGCTTAGGGCGACAGTTTCTGTATGTCATATGATTAGGGTCAGGGCTGGAATTAGGTTAGGGATAGGGTTAGGCTAGAGTTAAAACAGAGTTAGGATTAGGTTTAGTGCTAGAGTTAGGGCTAGGTTTAGGTTAGTGCTAGAGTTAGGGTTTCAGCGTCTGGGTGTCATAAGATTAGTTCTAGAGCTAGGTGTAGGGTTAGTTTAGGGCTAGGGTTAGGTTAGTGCTGGAGTTAGGGTTTCAGCTTCTGGGTGTCATATGATTAGTTCTAGAGTTAGGTGCAGGGTTAGTTTATTATATTTTTTTTTTTAATATTCCAATTAAATCTAAATTTTTCAGATTATAAATCAGACCAGGCCAGGGGTATGAATATCCTGCTTGTGAAATGTTGGCTATAGAAGATTTGGGGCCAGGGATAAGCAAACTGCTCATTGAATATTATTTATAAGAGATTTAGGAACCAGGGAATAAATATCCTGCACATGGTATGTTGGTTACAGGAGATATATTGTCCAGGGAAGCGCTAACCATCTTACTGAGGAAATGATAGTTATAGGGATTTAGGGGCCAGGAATAAACATCCTGCTCGTGGAGTAAATATGGAGATCATAGTAAAGAAGAGGATGAAAGACCACCATCCTGCTTATGGAATGTTGGTTACAGAAGATATATTAACCAGGTATAACTATCCAACTCATGGAAAGTTGGCTATAAGAGATTTAGTGATCAGAAATAAATATCCTGCTCGTGGAATGTTAGTGATGGAAGTTTTAGGGATCAGCGATGAACATTCGGCTCATGGAATGTTCGCAATGGAAGTTCTAGGGATCAGTGATGAATATCCTGCTCATGGAATGTTCGTGATGGAAGTTCTGGGATCAGAGATGAATATTCTGCTCGTGCAATGTTCGTGATGGAAGTTCTAAGGATCAGCGACAAATATCCTGCTTGTGGATTGTTCGTGATGGAAGTTCTAGGGATCAGCAATGAATATCCTGCTCATGGAATGTTGGTTATACAAAGCTCGGGGATGAAGAAGAACCATCCTGCTCATGAATCATTGGTTATAGATATATCTCAGCCAGGGTTAACTATGCTATTCATGGAATGTTGGTTGTAGGAGATTCAGAGACCATGGATAAACATTCATCTCTTTTAGATTAGCTACAGACTCTAGGGAACAGAGATAACCATCTGCGACAGAACCTACCGTCACTGGGGCATCTGGAGGGGGCCGGGGGCCAGCCTCCTGCCCAGAGACTATGGCCCATGAAAGAGACTATTGGGGGAACTGGTTGACCTTTTAAATAGATTTGGTTTTTCACTGTTTTAAACATTCCCCAGCAAACGAAAGATTTCTGATGTCTGTGTGTTATTCCCTTGTGTAGTTATTGTATAGTCTCCTGTTGTGTATTTTGCGTACATTCCCTCAATTATCTAACCCCTCTCTGTATAATGTAGATCTCTGTATTAGTAACTGCTCTCGCTAGTGTGTAGGTTCTCTCTATAAGAAATTCCCTTTGTTTTACCTGCTTTCTCCCTCCCCACCTTCTCCTCCGAGGAGGTCCCATTGTCCATTGTTTGAAGGTCCTGTGCATTTTTTTTATTTATTTTTTTGAGAAAGGATTTTACCAGGAAGGATACATTGAGATTTCTCTCGTTTTCAAGTATGTCCTGTTATTTGATCTGTGATGTTATCTGTTTGGGTGTATTCAGGAAGGGGTTTGTACTTTGCCTGTGTGTCTGTGTGAATAAACAATCAGTTCTATTCTGATCAAGCTTGAAGTCATGATTTATGACTAGGTAGCAGCTAACTTCTGCTCGCTGTGCCAACGAAAGGCTCCAGGTCTACAGCTTCGGCTTATTTCTGGGGGTGCTGGTCAGGCTCTCTACGTGCACCTGTCTTTAAGCTGCGGCTAAGGTACTGGAGAAAGGTGTAAGAGTCATGAGGAGAACCCGGGTGTCCAGCGAGGAAGCGGCATTTGACAGATGTGACCCTGTCCAGGCACAGAGATCGGTTACACCATCCTACTCAAGTGATGCTGGTCTTTAGAGATGCAGGGACCCAGTGATCAGGTGAATGCATAGGATAGTTATAGCACCTGGAGGGAAAATACTCAAAACAGAATTGTATTATAGAAGGTATCTGAGCTTAGAAATTCACAGAGCAGTGTTTCACAGAGCAGTGTTTCAGAGCAGAGCAGTGTTTCACAGAGTAGAGCAGTGCAGTGTTTCAGAGCAGAGCAGTGTTTCACATACCCAGCCGGGACCCAACGAGAGGAGAGAAGTTCCCGCAGTCTGGAGGATCCGCCCACACACAAGGCCAGGAAGGGAAGTGCAGGATTACAGCGAGTGTGGGCAGATCCTCCTCAGGCTGCTGGGCACCGCAAAAGTAGATGCCGGCGCCGATAAAAAAATAGTGCAGCAGCGCCAGTGGCTAAAATTTGCCACTCCAGAATTTCTGCCGCCTGGCGCCGCTGCTCCACTGTGCACCATGGTCCGGCCGGCCCTGCTTAGAATGAATACATTACACAGAAAAATGTTGGTAATAAATAAGACCTGCAAGTCTGGAGTAAACACTCACCACTCAGGGACTGTGTGGGTTATAGGATATGTAAGTATTAACAATTTAGCCTTTGCTTTGGACATTGTTTCCCAAAAATGTGTTTTTTTTTTATCATCCACAAATGGGTTAAAACACCCTGAGCTCTGTCCAGCAGGAGCCAATCAGTGTGTGAGTTAACCATATTCACACTGAAGGCATAGAGGCAAGGAAGGGGTGCAGAAGGGTCAGGGGGAGTTAATACTTAATCCCTCAGCTCCCCATCCACTGGTTTTAACCCTAGAGTGCCCCTTGAACAAATGCTGCCCCCTCCAATATGCTGTCTTACTCTCAGGCAAGAGTTGACCTATGCGTGAACATATAAGTATCAGGAATGAACATTCTATTCAGGTATTGGGGATTATAGAAGAATTTTGAGCAGTGATGGCAAACCTCGGCAGTGGCACCCCAGATGTTTCCGAACTGCATGTCCCATGATGCTTTGCCAGCGCCAAGTTTGACCAAGCATCATGGGATATGTAGATCCAAAACATCTGAAGTGCCAAAGTTCACCACTGATCTAGAAAATATATTGCTCATATGATGTAAGCCATAGCACACATAAGGTCCTGTAATATACCTCTGCTCAGGGAATGTGAGTTATGAGATATGTCAGATTGATATACAGGTTACGTTGTGTGAATCGGCCCAGGAAAATGATACTTTTCAGGTATAAACATTTTGGAGAGCAAAGTTTGTCCTAGTAACACAATAAATAAATCAGTTGGAATAGATAATTTGTGAAACAACTGCACCCTCTGCTGGCCGAAGTATGTATTACTTGTGGTCCATGGTTTGGCAAGTTAAGTGCATTATATTCACATGCTTCTCACGGAGTGTCATGTTTTTATTTTATATTCTTATGCTGAAAGTGTTTAACAGTAGTATAGTTAAGTGACATATTTCAGGTTTTTCTTGGAGCGATTAGAAAACAATGTGAATTTTTAACTTAAATGTTTATGGGCCCTATTACATTCTTCAGGCAAACGTCAGCGCGTGCGCAAAAACGCATTAATGCGAGGGGCAAAACTCTTTGCGCAGAACGTCGTATTACAATGTCAGCGCAACCACACATGTATACGTCTACCGCGGGTGAACCTGCGCGAACGCTGCGCGAGCTTACTGTACTTTGCGCGTCCTATACTTAACATTGTGAGCGCAAATGCGTTTGTGCGCTGGTACGCGGATGGTATTACAATCTATGCGCAGTTTGTAACGCACAGCCTTTGCGCGCATAATTTTAGCAACTCCTGAAAGCTGGTGGTAACGGCAAAACTGAACGTACTGGCCGAAACCAAATACACCAGCCCAAAAAAAAAAAACGCTTCAAAGTATAGTTACACAATCTACACATACCCAAACCAATAAAATGGGAGAAGTTGTGTGTGTTTTTTTTATTGATGCAGCATATATGCGCAGATTGACTTTGACAGGTGCAAAAACTTAACGTGAGACAATTGTGGTTCTTAATTCTGATTGGCTGAATCGCGTGAAAAAAACAGTCCGCACACTGATTTCTGCGCTCAACGTTGCTGCGCGTGCCCGTTTTACGCGCGTTATTATTATTTTTTTTCTTCAACATAGTTTATTGAATGCACATCATATCAAAGTATATCACTTGTATACAAACATCACCCTGCCTTAGTATAATAATTCATACTATCTTATAAAAGGCACAACATAAGCATTCATTTTTTCTGTTTTAACATCACTAAAGAAAGAGCATAAAGAAAGAGAGAGAAAGAAAAAAAAGGGAGAAAGAGGCTCAGCCCAAGCCAGATAACAAAAATAACCCACATCTAAATATATAATCTATATACATCCGTATACACATCTATAATATTATAGACATATGTATAAATACAAGGAAAAAGAGTGTCATCTGCGCTCGTTTCTATGTGTTCCATGTACAACAAAAATGAGGTTTTTCTCCTCTCCTTGGCTGAAAAGCAGCAGGAGGGGCTTGGAGCTGCTCAGTAGAGCGGCCTTTTGGTTACAATTGTTAGGTACTCACTCTGTAAAGAGGTGCCTTGAAGTGGCGAGTGAGCTTACGTTGCAATGGCCATTGAAACAAACAAAAACCTCATTTTTGTTGTACATGGAACACATAGAAACGAGCGCAGATGACACTCTTTTTCCTTGTTATGTTTTATACATTAACTGGGCTGTTACTCCTGGCAATTGCTGCCGCTCCGGTGAGTATGGGCGCGACGCCATTTTTTCTGTATATATGTATAAATACAATCCAAAACAGAAAAATAGGCAAAATAAAAAATATAAACCCGCTACAGTCCTGACTCCAGCCATGGCCCCCAGGTTTTATTAAACGAAGGTAATGTAAAGTGGACCAGCGCAGTCAGCTCGTCCATAACCCGGGTATCCCTAATTTTTGCATAGACTTTAGCCATTTTTGGTACTTGTGGCTGTCGCCAAACCTCTGCCACCGCTCGTCTAGCAGCCAATGTGATTTTGGCCATTAACCTATTCTCATGAAACGTAAACCCTGTGACCGGTCTGGAGAGCAGGAATGCCCAAGGGTCCATAGGAACAGATTTATGCAATATTGACTGCAGCAAATCCCGTATTTCCCTCCAATAAGATACCATAAACGGACAGGTCCACCACATATGAAAATAAGAACCGCGCATATCACATAACCTCCAACAGACATCTGGGATATTTGGGTTCGTATGCGCTATTTTATCCGGGGTAACGTACCATCGCATAATGGTCTTAATCGACTGTTCTTGTAAGGAGGCACATACAGACACCGAGCATGACCTGTCCCATATATCCGGCAGCCAGTCTTCTGGGTCCAATGTTTCACCTATATCTTTTTCCCATGCTGGAATATATGATAATTCTCTCCAGTCCAACAACGATGTCAATTCTCTATATATAATAGATATTAGTCCCTTCGGATATGTGCGATTCTTACAAAGGCGCTCATAAAATGTTGGATTAGACACAGCTGCTGCTTGGACATGGGGGCGCGTAGCAAAAGATTGTAATTGCCGCAGATGCAAGAATGATAGCCCTCACTTCTGATCTAGTAGCCATTTCGTCTATAGAGATTAGTGACCCATTGGGGTAAAGTCGGTATAGTCTGCACACACCTAGGTCCAGAAAGTGCCGAAGCGGTCCTATAGTAAGACCCGGCACAAATTCCTTATTACCAAAAATTGGGGTTAATGGGGACAGGAAGGAGGTTAAATTGCATTTCTCCGCTAACTTATACCAGATGTGAAGAGAATTCGTAATCGCAGGACAGGCTGTACATAACAACGGGCGGTGTTCCCGACCTATCCATAACCATTATTATTATTATTATTCTTTATTTATAAAGCGCCAGCATATTCCGCAGCGCTGTACAATAAGCACAGTATAGACAGGGTTACAATACATTGAACAACATTTGACAAACAGTACAGGAGGAGATGAGGGCCCTATTCCCGTAGGAACTCACAATCTAGAAGGGTTGGGGTTGGAAACAGGAGGAGAGGACTGTAAGGTGAGAGTGATTGATGGTTGTGTCAGTGAGTTGGGTGGTAGGCTTCCCTAAATAGGAATGTTTTAAGGGAGCGTTTGAAGGAAGAGAAATTAGGGGAAAGTCTGACAGTACGAGGGAGAGCGTTCCAGAGAGTGGGGGCTGCGCGTGAGAAATCCTGCAGTCTATCATGGGAAGAGGTGATGCGGGGAGAAGCTAGGCGCAGGTCACTGTTTGACCTTAGGGAGCGGGCTGGGGTGTATTTGGTGATTAGTGAGGACAGGTAGTGGGGCGCTGAGTTAGTGAGGGTTTTGTAGGTAAGGATAAGGATTTTGAACTTAATTCTGCAGTGGATGGGGAGCCAGTGAAGGGACTCGCAGAGGGGAGCGGCAGAGACAGAGCGGCGGGTGAGGTGAATTAGCCTGGCGGAGGCGTTCAGGATGGATTGTAGGGGGGAGAGGCGGGACAGAGGGAGGCCAGATAAGAGATTATTGCAATAGTCGAGTCGGGAGATTACCAGGGCGTGTATGAGTTGTATGAACCATTGATCGAGAGCATTGGGCCTCATAAGGCCCGACTCCAAGTCCACCCATCTTCGAGAGCCTCTCGGGGAATGCCATGCTACAATTTGGGCCAGTTGGGTGGCATAATAATATGAAAGGAGTGAAGGCAACCCTAGCCCACCCAATGCTCTCGAGCGATAGAGTGTATGTCTCGCCACCCGACGGCGAATCCCGGCCCATACAAACTGGTCTATTGCACGCTGTAACATATCAAATTCAGTAATAAGGAGAGGAATAGGTAAAGTTTGGAAAAAATATAACAACCGAGGAAGCACATTCATTTTGATGCAATTAACCCTCCCTATCCACGAAATATTGTGTTTATCCCAGGACTCCAGGTTCTTTTTTATATTCTTTATTAATCTGGGGTAATTTGCATCACACAGTTTATTTGGGCATGTTGGTAGACGTATTCCTAAATATTTAATTTCTGACTCAGCCATTTGTATCGGAGTAGAAGCAGTGATATCAGACAATACGGACGCGGGAAGCGCCACTGGTATAGCTTCCGACTTCCCCACATTGATTCTATATCCCGATATCTCTGAGAACTCCTGCAATCTTTCCATTACCCTTGGAACAGACTTCCGGGGCTTCGTCAGAGAGTAGGGATGTGCGTTTCGGAATTTCGGAATTTTCACGAAATTTCCCGATTCGTGTCTTCGGATTCGGCCGAATTTCCGAATCGGGTCGGACCCGAAAACCGACAGATCCGAAAAGTTTTCCGAGCCGAAACAAAAAAAATTTTGGATTTTTCGAATGGACTTGAAATGTGTCAAATCGAAATTTATTTTTGCTCTATTCATGATTTCGGTTCCATTCGCGATTTCGGTTCCATTTCGGTAATTCTGGACATCGTATACTTAACTATTATATCGCTGATTCTGTAAATTTTGTATTTGTAAATGCGTATCACTTGTTTCTTGTGGCATTCGGGTCAGTTTAGCGTTTTTTTAATCGTTTTGTTCATTTTTTTTGTTCCTTGGCTTTCATACCATTTTAATATGATTAAATAAAGTTGTGAAATGTATATTCATAAGAAAAAAAGGATCTTTATTTAATAAAAAAAAACACGATAGAATCGCCAGAATTATCATATCGACGGAATGAATTATCGGATCCGAAAAACAAACCAAAAATTTATTATAAAAAAAGATATAAAGTATAAAAAAAGTAAACCATAGTAGTTTACGTCAAAATGAATAGAGTTAGACACTTTGAAACGAGGAGAACAGACGTTCCGAAAAAACGAAAATTTCCGAAATCACGAAAAGTCGATACAAAAAACTAGCAAAGTGACCCGAAAACACGAAAAATGGTCGATATTCCAAAAAAAAAATGTACACGAAAAACGAGCCGAATCGAAACAGAAATCGGTCGAAACGAGCCAAATCGAAAATTTTAAACATCCGAACAAATCGAACCGAAAAAAAAATCGGTGCACAAGCCTATCAGAGAGATAAGAACATCATCTGCATATGCTGACAGTTTAAATTGTAACTCTCCCACCCCGAACCCCGTTATGCCCGGATCATCCCTAATAGTCTGTAAAAGAGGTTCTAGAAAAAGAACGAATAGAGCCGGGGATAATGGGCACCCCTGGCGGGTACCATTCCAAACACGAAAGGGGACCCTCTCTGTCCCAGGTATCAATATCTGTGCTCCCGGAGAATCATACAGGGCCGATATAAGCCAAATAAAAGATGATGGGAACCCCTGATGTGCTAACAAGGTAAATAGAAACGGCCATTCAGCCCTATCAAAAGCCTTTTCCGCATCCAATGATATAAACAGTGAGGGTATGCATTGCTCATGAGCCAACCAAATAAGATCTGCTGCTCTACGCGTATTTTCATACGCCCGTCGTTCCATAACAAAAGCCACCTGATCTGGTGAGATCAATAAAGATAGGTATGGGTCCAGGCGTAGAGCCAGGATTTTGGCTAACACTTTTATATCATATTTATAAGAGAGACTGGTCTATAATTAGCTATACCCTCAGGATCCTTCCCTGGTTTAGAGCCAAGAGAGACTCTGCTGGGAAGGGCTTCCCTGGCCTCATTAAAGAGACGGCACAAATTAGGCATGAAAGTTTTATAATATTGTCCCGTAAAACCATCCGGTCCTGGGGCTTTGTGAAGCTGCATCAAACCCAGTGTCCTCTTTATTAGGGATGTGCGTTTCGGGTTATGGAATTTCGGAATTTTCACGAAATTTCCCGATTCGTGTTTTCGGATGCGGCCGATTTTCCGAAAATTTTTAGATCCGAAAATGGCAGATCCGAAAAGTTTTCCGAGCCGAAACGAAATATTTTCGGAATTTTCGAATGGACTTGAAATGTGTCAAATCGAAATTTATTTTCACTCTATTCGTGATTTCGGTTCCATTCGTGATTTCGGTTCCAGCTGTTTTATTCTGAAATTCGATGATGACTGTCCACTTCAAAGTTGTTGGGAAATTCAGGAGTGATCGTCAATACTCTATGTCCAAGACTTAAACCAAAAGGACATCTCTTGGTTGAGGTTAATTAAGAGGTTAACACCTGTCCTGGCCAAACCTCTGCAGGAACCCAAGATCCTACCCTAACCATATAACAGAAACTGTAGAAAACAGTTCACATTTTTTTCCTCTAAATAATTGGGCAGATCCTGCTGACAGCCTCTGCTATATATATATGAATTTACACGCGAGCAGCTCCTCCTCTTTGGTTCAGGGACTACCAAACTTTGAAACGAGGAGAACAGAGGTTCCGAAAAATACGAAAATTTCCGAAATCTCGAAAAGTCGATACAAAAAACGAGCTAAGTGACCCTAAAAATTCCGAAAAAAAAATGTACACGAAAAACGAGTCGAACAGAACCGAATCGAAACAGAAATCGGTCGAAACGAGCCAAATCGAAAAGTTTAACCCCTTCCCGACCGCTGACGTACCCTGTACGTCCTGTGTTCGGGTCTCCCTTAGACCCGATGACGTACAGGGTACGTCAGCGGCGCCAAATCCCCCTCCCGCCCGATACTCACTTCCCTCGTCGGATCCCACGGCGATCTGACAGGGAGGAAGCCTGCCCATGTGATTTACATGGGCAGGCGAGGCTGATGACGTCGCCACGCTGCGTGGTGACGTCATCAGAAGGTGCCCCCATGTGTTTCAATGGAGGGGAGGGGGGCTCCTTCGGAGCCCTCTATCTCCCCAACCATTGAAGCTAGGGAGATGTCGTTTGCACCGCTGGAGAGGGGAGAGCCTCCCCTTTCCAGCGGTGTATGGCATTAACCATTTCGCCGCCGGATCACGTTGCGGCGCCAATTGGCGCCAAAACGTGATTCAAACCTGGAGGGGGCTGACATCTTGGATGTCAGCCTAGCCTCCAGGTCCCCCCCCACCCACTGACAACCTCACCATATGTGTGAGGATGTCAGTGGGCCAGTTAACCCTCTAGCTGCCATGTAGAGATAAGGGGATCCTAAGGATCCATTTATCTACCGATCCATGGCAGCTAGATGGTCATATTTGCCATCATTTGAAAGGCCTGATTATGGCCTTTCAAATGATACCAAACATGACCAGGTTTGGTTTTAAAAAAAAATGTAAAAAAAAAATTAAATAAAAAAAATAATAAAAAATTAAATAAAATAAAAAAATTGTTTTTTTTTTAAAGTTTTTTTTGTCTGGGGGGAGTTTAATTAAATAGGACCTAGGCTGTCATCTAAAAACAATTAGCACAAAATGGTCAGAATGAGCGCAGCGCACATAGGTGAACTGGCTCAGCAGTGAAAGGGTTAAAAGGTAAAAACATGTAAAAATTGGGTATTTCTATTCTCGGGATAAAATTTGGAAACTATTTAGCCGGGGTCTTTATTGGTGGTTATAGCTTTAGGGGATTAAATTACGAAAAAGTGTGTTTTTACCATTTTTTTCATCATATTTCATATTTTTTTTATATTAAATTATTGGATATGATGGAAATAATGGTATTTCTAGAAAGTCCATTTAATGGCGGGAAAAAGGGTGTATAATATGTGTGGGTTGAATAAACGAGTAAGAGGAAAATTTGATCTAAACACGAGCAGCGCAGAAACGTAAAAACAGCAGCGGTCACTAAAGGACGGATTTGTGTAAAACCGCCCGGTCACTAAGGGGTTAAACATCCGAACGAGCCGAACCGAATCGAACCGAAAAAAAAATCGGTGCACAAGCCTACTCTTTATCTCCTCCTCAGTGATAGGCAATGCCATTGTGGCTATCTGCTCTGCACTAAGAGAAGGAAGAGCAAGGCGGTTTAAATATGCATCTATACGCGCGTTATTTTTTGACGGATGAAAAAATGTGCGAGGATGGTAATACCAGCGTTGATTTACGCGCATTAATGTTTAACGCTTTGCGCAAAAATTCACGCATTGCGCGAGCGTTTTTGCGTGAAGAATGTAATCGAGCCCTATATCTATTAAATTTTTATTTAACATTCAATACCTGTGTCTTTTTCTTAGAGGTTTGGGGATTGATAAAAAGCCTGAGTTACAGCGAGTCCTGGAGCACCGGCGGAGAGACAAGATCATCCAACAGAAGAAAGAAGAGGAGGAGGTTAAGAAGCTGCAATCTCCATTTGAACAGGAGCTTTTAAAGAGACAGCAACGTCTGGACCAGGTATATTTGATTCATATGAGATAAATAAAAGATGTAGGGCCTTGAGCTAAATTGGGGATACTAAACCTTGCACTCGCAAATTTTCCCTTAGCGTCTCCGTTTTACAAGCAGATTACGAGACAGACGCTGAATTCAGCAGCCTGCCCCGTAACAGCCGCTGAATTCAGCAGCCTGCCCCGTAACAGCCACTGAATTCAGCAGCCTGCCCCGTAACAGCCGCTGAATTCAGCAGCCTGCCCCGTAACAGCCACTGAATTCAGCAGCCTGCCCCGTAACAGCCGCTGAATTCAGCAGCCTGCCCCGTAACAGCCGCTAACCCCACAGGGTACTTGCTGCAGCGTCAGTGCGCCACCACAAGTATCACCTCCTGGAGTCCATAGGACTTGTGCTGTCGGATCACAGGACCTGCAAGATCTTGCTCTCGCGAGTGCAACTCCAAGTTACCAAACTACTGTAAAGCAGGGCGACGGGTACAATGGGAAATAGGCTATTATTCTGCTTTCCATTGCTTCTGCCTGGTTGTAACTAGGGGTAGACTGAGACTTTATATCTCTGGTGTTGTTAATTCAAGTCAAGCCCTGTCCTCACCTCAAATACTGTTTCTCTGCTGCATCTGCACCGAGTGGCCAGAGACTGGAGAGCATGGGTTTGAGCATATAGCTATGTATGTTAATATGTCAGTGTGTGTGTGTATATGGCTGTGTATGAGTGTGTATCTGGGTATGTGTATGACTATGTATGAGTGTGTATCTGGGTATGTGTATGACTATGTATGAGTGTGTATCTGGGTATGTGTAGGACTATGTATAAGTGTGTATCTGGGTATGTGTATGACTATGTATGAGTGTGTATCTGGTGTGTATATGAGTGTGTATCTGGGTGTGTATATGACTGTGTATCTGCGTGTGTATATGACTGTGTATGAGTGTGTATCTGGGTGTGTATATCACTGTGTATGAGTGTGTATCTGGGTGTGTATATCACTGTGTATGAGTGTGTATCTGGGTATGTGTATGACTATGTAGGAGTGTGTATCTGGGTATGTGTAGGACTATGTATGAGTGTGTATCTGGGTATGTGTATGACTATGTATGAGTGTGTATCTGGGTATGTGTAGGACTATGTATGAGTGTGTATCTGGGTATGTGTATGACTATGAATGAGTGTGTATCTGGGTATGTGTATGACTATGTATGAGTGTGTATCTGGTGTGTATATGAGTGTGTATCTGGGTGTGTATATGACTGTGTATCTGCGTGTGTATATGACTGTGTATGAGTGTGTATCTGGGTGTGTATATCACTGTGTATGAGTGTGTATCTGGGTGTGTATATCACTGTGTATGAGTGTGTATATGACTGTATGAGTGTGTATCTGTGTGTGTATATGAATGTGTATGAGTGTGTATCTGGGTGTGTATATGACTGTGTATGAGTGTGTATCTGGGTGTGTATATCACTGTGTATCTGGGTGTGTATATTACTGTGTATGAGTGTGTATCTGGGTGTGTATATGACTGTATGAGTGTGTATCTGTGTATCTGTGTGTGTATATGAATGTGTATGAGTGTGTATCTGGGTGTGTATATCACTGTGTATGAGTGTGTATCTGGGTATGTGTATGGCTATGTATGAGTGTGTATCTGGCTATGTATGAGTGTGTATGAGTGTGTATATGATTGTATATGACTGTGTATATGGGTATGTGTATGGCTATGTATGAGTGTGAATCTGGGTGTGTATATGACTGTGTATATGACTGTGTATGAGTGTGTATATGAGTGTGTATATGGCTATGTATGAGTGTGTATCTGGGTGTGTATATGACTGTGTATGAGTGTGTATGGGTGTGTATATGACTTGTGTATGAGTGTGTATCTGGGTGCATATATGACTGTGTATGAGCGTGTATCTGGGTGCGTATATGACGGTGTATGAGTGTGTATATGGGTATGCGTATGGCTATGTATGAGTGTGTATCTGGCTATGTATGAGTGTGTATGAGTGTGTATATGGGTGTGTATATGACTGTGTATGAGTGTTTATCTGGGTGCGTATATGACTGTGTATGAGTGTGTATCTGGGTGTGTATATGACTGTGTATGAGTGTGTATCTGGGTGCGTATATGACTGTGTATGACTGTGTATGAGTGTGTATATGACTGTGCATGAGTGTGTATATGGGTGTGTATATGGCTATGTATGAGTGTGTATCTGGGTATGTGTATATGCCTCTGTAAGTGTAAGAGTCCATTTTTTATTTTATGTTTTTATGGTGAAAATATTTCACAGTTGCAATAAAATGATATACCGTAGTTCAAATTCATTGGAGTAATTGCCTATATACTCACACAGATGTGCATGTATATAACAGTGTATGAGTGGGTGTCTGGCCCACAGCTGTTTTATTGCCTCCATTGTTCCATTGATAGGCAGACTGGGTGCCGGATCGCAGGCTGCACCCATCACACTTACATTCACTCTCACCAAAACAAATTCTCACGGTCAACTGAATATTAGAAGAACAGACCCTGTGCAGCGATGCTCCAGAGAGAGTGAGCATGATGATGAACAGCTTTGATACGTTGCCAGTTCTGTCTATCACTGTGAACTGAGAAACTAGCTCTCAGCCAAAATCGGTACAGAGCGCCCCTCCCAAAATCTGTGTCTCAATCCATTTTTGTATTGGTAAACCTTTTCAAAGATTTAAAAATAATCGTGATACAGTTAGACAGAAGAAAGTATATAATTACGGCAAAAGTGAAAACTAGGTGATTCTGTTTCTTTAATGCATATGTAAAATTAAAATAAAATACACTACAATAGGGGACTCGAACTCTGGCGCCAGATGTTGTTGACCTAGAATTCCTACAATGCAAAAGATGGCCAGAGAATCATGGGAGTTGTAGTTCAGAAACATGGGGGGGTGCAGAATTTGAGATCACTGCGCTAGAATGACCTTTAAATATATCATTGTGTGAGTGATTCCTATAACTTTTACCTGTAGCATTGCCACTCAAGGGGCCCTATTACATTCTTAACGCAAAAACGCACGCTAAACGCATGTTTTTTTGCGCAAAGCATTAAACGTTAACGCACGAAAATCACCGCTGGAATTACATTCCTCGCGCATTTTTTCATCCGTCGGGAAATTGCGCTCGTAAAACCGACGCGCAAAAATGCGCGTAAAGTACCGTTGCGCGCAGAAATCAGGGAGCGCAATGTAATTTTTAACCCAAGTCCGTCATTTTGTGCGTACTGCGCACAACAGACGTACGTTCTGACGGAAGACAAGGTAGTGGCCGTCATTTTTGAAGGATCTAGTAAAAAAAAACATGCGAATCGACGTTCTCCGTTGTGAATTCGCAGTTTGGTACGGTCGGGTTGTTACAATTTGCCGTTACCACCAGTTTTTCAAAGACGTTAAAACTATGCGCGCAAACGCTGTCCGTTAAATTTTGCGCTAAGACTGTAATACCATGCGTGCACCAGCGCACAAACGCATTCGTGCTCACAATGTTAAGTATAGGATGCGTGCACTAGACTTGTGCACCGATTTTTTTTTCAGTTCGATTCGGTTCGGCCTATTTCCGTTTCGGTTCGTTTCGTTTCGTTTTTCGTATCGATTTTTTCGTAATTTCGGAAATTTTCGTGTTTTTCGGAACGTCTGTTCTCCTCGTTTCAAAGTGTCTATTCGTTTTGACGTAAACTAATGGTTTTTCGGATCCGATATTTCTGTCGATACGATAATTCTGTGGATACGATAATTCTGCCATTGAGATTTCTCATGTTTTACAAGAAGGATACATTGAGATTTCTCATGTTTTACAAGAAGGATACATTGAGATTTCTCATGTTTTACAAGAAGGATACATTGAGATGGGAATGATACAAAATTACAGAATCAGCGATATAACCAAAAAATATGTTGTCCGAAATTACTGAAATGGAACCGAAATCAGGAATGGAGCCGAAATTACGAATGGAACGAAAATGATTTTCGATTTTACACATTTCTAGTCCATTCGAAAATTCCGAACAAATTTTCGTTTCGTTTCGAAAATTCGGATCTGAAAATTTTCGTAAAATCGTCTGAATCCGAATGCACGAATCGGGAAATTTCGTGAAAATTCCAAAATTCCGAAACCCGAAACGCACATCCCTAGCGTGCACTAAATTGCGCTCGCAAAGGGTTTGCGCAGGGTCATTCGCGTTAGACGTTAACGCGCATTTTGTGCACGAACGTCGTAATACGATGTTCAGCGAAAAGGGATTTGCCCCTCGCGTTAATGCGTTTTTGCGCACGCGTTAACGTTTGCACGAAGAATGTAATAGAGCCCGATGTGTTTACCGCTTGTCACCTCCCTCGGTTAATTTGTATTCTATAAATAAAAGCTGCTTATTCTTTACATAAATTGCTGTTATTTTCTTTTCTGTTGTTCTCTTTATTTTTATTAAGCTTGAAAAGGAACAAGACGCTCTTAAAGAAGAGAGACATGCGCCAGAATTCATAAAAGTAAAAGAAAACCTAAGGAGAACAGCCACGCTACAAGAGAGAGTGGAGTAGACTCTGCCACGTTGAATTCGTCCGCTCTGTTCCCAAGCTGGCTTTCTTCACTGTACTCGGCATTACTGTACTTGTTTAACGTTACAGCTATGTCTTCGGGTGGATGCTTTCCATCCGCAGTCTGTCCGGCCAGCATGTGATTCCTGGGTTTGTGCTCCAAAGGGATGCTTTAACACTTCCTCCTCGCTACATTAGTGCCCGATGCTTATTTGTAGAGCCAAGTCGAATAACCTGTATTGCTATTTGGATGGTTGGATTTGTTGCACTTTGTGGTCCTTCTGTGAGTGCTGGTTGTTGACATTTGGATCTCTAAAGAAACAAAGTTCTTCTATGTGTCACATGTGAAAAAGTCAACCAAGCCTTCTTTGTAGGATGTAACTGAACTTCTTCTCCACAACACGAGGAGAGGTAACCCGAAGAAGGTGCCTCCACCGTTCAAGCACTTTGTGAGAGATAAATGGATTGGCGTATTCAGTACAACCATTTACAACTTGATCATCATGTCCATGGCCAGGTATCTAAAAACCAGGAGTGACTGACGTCCAACCTACGTAACCATCTATGAACATAAGGAGATGAACCTGAAGAAGGTGCCACCACCCTTCAAGCATCTTGAGGAAGATAAATGGATTGGTGTATTCAATACAACCATTGATAACTTGATCATCGTGTCCATGGCCAGGTGCCAAAGTGACTGACTTCCTACCTATGTGACCATCTAGGAAGATGACTTTGGTTTGTCCTGAAGTTCAACGATCTATGGGTCTCAAGTTATTGTTAAACTTTTACAATACTTTACAATGAAAAACTCATTTTGGTTCATGAACCCAACGATGAAATCAAAAGTCAGTTGATCAGGACTTCCCGAAGACAACTCCTCACAGGTCTTATCAAAGAATTTGTGTTCCTTCTTATCTTCAACAGGGGGTCATTTGGAGATCGGTTAATTTTTGTTCTTCAAAAGGAGTCGCTTTTTGTTCTTTTTTTTTAAGTGTAACATAACCTAAACGTATAAGTTATAAGTAGCTAAACCCCTAGAGTCGTCTCATACCGGTTTACCTGGGCTTGTGGGAATCCAGAAAGGTTCCTACATAGGATATTAGATCTAACCTATTAAGTAATGACTCCCTCCTGCCTATAGCCAATTCCCAATTATGCCTTAACAATCCATATAAAATTATATGTATCAACAGTGCAGAGCTTTCAGATGGAGATTAAATCCGGGTTGATCAAATGACAAATATAATAAATAATACCATCTCTTTTTATATGAAGCCTTAGACAGGGAATTACAATTTTATATACCGAAAATAACACGTGGTCGAAAATTGTATTTATATGTTGTACTCTAGGTCAGGACAGGTCATTGGGCAAATCCATGGTGAGCTCAAGATTGTTATGTGCCGAGAGGAGTCGGGGGGAGATTACTGAGCTGTCTCTGGCCTATGTGGAAGCTCTTCGTCTCTTTGGGCTGGTGTCGACCAGAGGTATTCCCAGACCAGACTTGAGGATTCTAATTTGTGCAATCCAGCAGCTATGAATGATGAACGTATCAAGATGTTCTTGCCAAGGAACCTGGGTAATACTCAGTACATTCCCACTGGACCAGATCCCCAAAAAGTGCAGGCCACTTGAAACCAGAGCTCTGTCCCTGGACTTGTGATCGGACCCTATTCCCTTTAACCAGACCAAATGGTAGTCCCCAAATATAGGCAATGCTGTACTTAAGCCATTATACAAACTACTATAATGATAACATGAACACACGGTACTAAAGAGATGATAATCCAGGACAGACGTTGAGGTGATATTCTAAATTGATGCATTTTTCTAGAGGATGTGCTTTGCTGGCTGCTTCTATTACTTCTTCGGGCGTGAATGCCATAAAATTAGATTACTCTAGGCCAGTGGTTCCCAACCCTGCTCCTCAAGTACTTCTAAAAGGCCAGGTTTGCTGAAGCCCAGCACAGGTGATATGATTTGCTGCTCAGCGATTGCAAGTAATTCTTAAAATCTGGCCTGTCAGGGGGTACCAGGGGACCACGATTGGGAACCACTGCTCTAGGCTGTGAACGGTATTACCATCCTTACCCCAGTTGTGTCATGTTTCTCCAGGGTACCACACTATAGATCTTGAAATATAATTTATTATAATAGAATGTATAAATGTATCAATGAATATTTTCTCAATCTCTGAAAATCCAAGGTGTGAAATGATAACAATGTACTTCTCTAGTGTTTGTCATTAATATCACATCAGCAGCATATTATGTAGCTTACTTAGGAATTACCCAGATAGATGTGGTTATCGATTCGTTATACCAAGATTTGCATCGTTACTACTCCATGGTAAAATCCTCTAATCTGCAGATGTATACACAGGACTCACTTCACCAATGTCTTTCCTGACTAGTAACTAGGAGCAAGGGTAGAAACATAATGAGCTATTCACAAAGTTGCTGCTTGGCTTTTACTACAAGATCAGCGATTTATGACGGTATTTGCACCACCAGTAGCCGCTGATGCTTAGTGAATAAAGGGCCCTATTACATTCTTAACGCAAAAACGCACGAAAAAACACGCGTTAAACGTTAAAGCACGAAAATCACCGCTGGCGTTACATTCATTACATTGCATTTTTTCATCCGTCGGGAAATTGCGCTCGTAAAACCGACGCGCAAAAATGCTCGCAAAGTACCGTTGCGCGCAGAAATCAGTGAGCCCAATGTAATTTTTAACGCGAGTCCGTCAGACTAATGCATTTTTGTGCGGATTGCGCACAACAGACGTACGTTCTGACGGAAGACAAGGTAGTGGCCGTCATTTTTGACGGATCTAGCAAAAATTACGTGCGTATCGACGTTCTCCGTTGTGAATCCGCAGTTCGGTACGGTCAGGTTGTTACAATTTGCCGTTACCACCAGCTTTTCAAAGAGGTTAAAATTATGCGCGCAAACGTCCATTAAATTTTGCGCTAAGATTGTAATACCATGCGCGTACCAGCGCACGAACGCATTTGCGCTCACCATGTTAAGTATAGGACGCGCGCACTAAATTGCGCTCTCAAAGGGTTCGTGCAGGGTCACTCGCGTTAGACGTTAACGCGCAGTTTGTGAGCGAACGTCGTAATACGACGTTCAGCGCAAAGGGATTTGCCCTTCGCGTTAATGCGTTTTTGTGCACGAAGAATGTAATAGGGCCCAAAGTCTCTAATCTCCCCTTTAACCCCTTGCAAACCTTAATAGTCTACTTGGTATGCTCGTCCAGTGCTAATAAAAAGCATTTGGAGCCACAGAATATTGGGCAAGTCCAAGTCGCTCGTTACTCTGCTGGCTGATGACAAAAAAAAAAAAAACGATAGAAATGACTTACTCCCAAAACCTAGTGTTAAGTGATTTTGGGATTGCAAAATCATGTGATCGAGTATTCTGCACGGAAATCAAAGGAAAGCTGCCGTGTTGTACTGCCAGTACTAAGTGAATCTGCATCTCTACAGCCGCGGTGACCTCAAACTCCGGCTCCCCATATGTTGTTAGCCTACAATTCCCAGTATTCTTTGAATACAGAAGATGGCCAGAGAATCATGGAAGTTGAAGTTCGCAAACATCTGGGGGTGCCAGAGTTTAAGATACCTTGGTGTCATTCTCCTGTTCACATTCCATGGAGTCCTATGGACTCCGAAGGGAATACGACTTGTGGAATTTGGAGATTGTCACCTCTGGAGGTGCTAGTTGCAGCCAATAAACACCGAGGGCTCTATTACATTCTCCGCGCAAATTCTTACGCGCAGCTCATTTTTTTTAAACGTTAACGCGCGTAAATTAACGCAGGTATTACGATCCGAGCGCATTTTTTCATCCGTCAAAAAATATCGCACGTAAAAAAGACGCGCAAAAACAAGCGCAAATTAACGCTGCGCGCAGAAATCGGTGTGCGGACTGTTTTTTCACGCGATTCAGCCAATCAGAATTAAGAACCACAATTGTCTCCCGTTCAGTTTTTGCATCTGTCAAAATCAATCTGCGTATAGATGCTGCAGCAATAATTAAAACACGCACAACTTCTCAATTTTATTGTTTGGGTATGTGTAGAATGTGTAACTATACTTTGCTGTATTGTTTATTTTCGTGCTGGTGTATTTCGTTTCGGCCAGAACGTTCAGATTTGCCGTTACCACCAGCTTTTAAAAGACGTTAAAATTCTGCGCGCAAACGTCGTTCGTAAAAAGTTGCGCGTCGATTGTAATACCAGCCGCGTACCAGCGCACGAATGCATTTGCGCTCACAATGTTAAGTATGGGATGCGCGCACGAAATTTCGCTCGAGCAGGGTAACTCGCGTTAGACGTTAACGCGCATCGTCGTAATTTAACGGTCAGCGCAAAGGGTTTTTCCCCCTCGCGTTAATGCGTTTTTGCGCACGCGCGCATTTTTGCGCGAAGAATATAATAGAGCCCCTAGTGCTTCAACTACAATAGGATCAGTGACCAGGTACCGGAAGGGAGTCACCTGAAGCAGTGGAGACAGGAGCAGATCACTGCTCTACTAGGAATTGTTACAGAATCCCGAAAACCTCCGTCGCAGAACCCAGAAGAGGTACCAGAGACTTCCGGCAGCCAATTTTAATTTGAGAAGGAAAGTGATGTAATTCAAAAGGTAGGGAATAACCGTATGACAGTACAATTAAAGAGGCACTCTAGCTAAAAGACAGAAGACCAAAACGGTCGCCCCCACACCCAATTTTACCCCTATTTTGCCTAGATATGTAAAAACTCAATTCTTACCCATTACCGCCTACTCCCATCTGGCTGCTGATGTTTAGCTGCACGCGAAGCCGCTTAGATATGGTCCTCTAATAATCAGCGTATGAACATCTAGCTCACACACAGCCAATCAGGGGCACCTTTCCAACCAAGCACCTCAGAAATTGATATATATCGGTAAATTTGTAATAATGGACATTAACAACATAATTTAACCCCTTCATATTATTGGGTTAAAGACAGGTCTTGTTAATGTCATTTCTGCCATGTCAATCATTGAGGGGTAAATCTAGTGTAACATGTGGATCCTGACTCCCCCCCCCCGACTATCAAAACTAGGAGATATTTATATATTTCTCTATTGCAATCCTTTATACTTTTACAATGCCTTTAACGCCTTTAAGGGTATCAGCGCACACAGCACAGCATCATCCTGTGGCACCAAAAGGGCTTCACTGACCCTCTTGGCTCAAGGAATCCGAGTTATTAAAGTAGATGTTTGTTACGCAGGTGCCTTAATGCATGATTTTAACACAGCTATGAAGGAATAGCTCATTTTAATTTTCAGCTAAGGACATGTCAGTCGTGCAGTGATTTTACAACCAAAAACAGTTCTCGAACTTTCATAGATCTGCATATAACATTGCAGAAAAAGCAGCTTACATTGTAGATTTTATTTTTACAGATGACACGGTGTGGTGCTGTTGCTGGGACTTGTCTCGGTTTAATTAAATCAATGGGTTTATCGTTTGTTTTTTTAAATCCATTAAGTTGCTGGTTAAAGTATCCATAGGAATAGCCAACAATAACTGTACCTGCAACAAAATGCAAATATGTCACTTAAATTGCGTCAGTAAAGCCAAATAGAACAAAACACTATCGGTCTGTTTATCTATTCATATACTCTTTTTCTATTTATATATCTGTATATCTCTCTATGTACCTCTATATCTATTCATACGTTCAGCTATCTGACTATATCTCTGTATCTCTCTATTGATCTACTATGTTTATATCTCTAATCTATATCTCTCTATTGATCTACTATGTTTATATCTCTGTATCTCTCTATTGATCTACTACTATGTTTATATCTCTATATCTCTGTATCTCTCTATTGATCTATGTTTATATCTCTAATCTATATCTCTATTGATCTACTACTATGTTTATATCTCTATATCTCTGTATCTCTCTATTGATCTCTTACTATGTTTATATCTCTATATCTCTGTATCTCTTGATCTACTACTATGTTTATATCTCTATATCTCTGTATCTCTCTATTGATCTGCTACTATGTTTATATCTCTATATCTCTGTATCTCTCTATTGATCTATGTTTATATCTCTATATCTCTGTATCTCTCTATTGATCTACTACTATGTTTATATCTCTATATCTCTGTATCTCTCTATTGATCTCTTACTATGTTTATATCTCTATATCTCTGTATCTCTATTGATCTGCTACTATGTTTATATCTCTATATCTCTGTATCTCTCTATTGATCTATGTTTATATCTCTATATCTCTGTATCTCTCTATTGATCTACTACTATGTTTATATCTCTGTATCTCTCTATTGATCTACTACTATGTTTATATCTCTGTATCTCTCTATTGATCTACTACTATGTTTATATCTCTGTATCTCTCTATTGATCTACTACTATGTTTATATCTCTATATCTCTGTATCTCTCTCTCTATTGATCTCTTACTATGTTTATATCTCTATATCTCTGTATCTCTATTGATCTACTGTTTATGTCTCTATATCTCTGTATCTCTCTATTGATCTATGTTTATATCTCTAATCTATATCTCTGTTGATCTACTACTATGTTTATATCTCTAATCTATATCTCTATTGATCTACTACTATGTTTATATCTCTGTATCTCTCTATTGATCTACTACTATGTTTATATCTCTGTATCTCTCTATTGATCTACTACTATGTTTATATCTCTGTATCTCTATAGCTATGTATCAATAAGTTCAGCTATCTGATTAGATAATTACTGAGCTATATATAGCTAAGTAGATAGCTGAACTTATTGATAGATAGCTATAGAGATATATCAGGGTTATTCAAAGAGATCTCAATGGCTGGATAAAGGCAACCGAACCCTGAAATTCAGCGTTCGGTTACCTTTCTTGGCGATTCGGCTATCCAGAGAGCAGGTAATTCACCAAATACAGGGTGCACTTGAGGACTTAGGTAAAAAAAAATTATTAAAAAAACTGTAGTTTATTGAAAAGGCATCTTAAAAGTCCTGTAAACAATAACTGATGTTTCAGCTCCTCAAGAGCCTTTCTCAAGGGTCCTTGAGAAAGGCTCTTGGGGAGCCGAAACGTCGGTTATTGTTTACAGGACTTTTAAGATGCATATTCAATAAACTCCAATTTTATAATATTTTTTTTTGCCTAAGTCCTCGAGTGCACCCTGTACCTTCTGGCTCTGGAGATTACTTTGGTATTTTGTTGCACCTTGGTATTGATTCTACTAGTGGCATACGTCAATATGGTGCTATGTGTACATCTCTGTGTCTATTTACTCATCTGTATATCTCGATCTATCTATATATTTATCTATATCTGTCTACTTATTTACTTATTTATCTGTATATCTCTGTATCTATCTATCTCTGCATCTATCTGTATATCTCTATATCTATCTACCTATCTGTATATCTCTGTATCTATCTGTATATCTCTGTATCTATCTATCTCTGCATCTATCTGTATATCTCTATATCTATCTACCTATCTGTATATCTCTGTATCTATCTGTATATCTCTGTATCTATCTACCTATCTATCTATTTCTGCATCTATCTGTATATCTCTATATCTACCTATCTGTATATCTCTGTATCTATCTATCTGTATATCTCTGTATCTATCTACCTATCTATCTATTTCTGCATCTATCTGTATATCTCTATATCTACCTATCTGTATATCTCTGTATCTACCTATCTGTATATCTCTATATCTACCTATCTGTATATCTCTGTATCTACCTATCTGTATATCTCTATATCTATCTACTTATCTGTATATATCTATATCTATCTACTATCTGTATATATCTATCTAATATCTGTATATATCTATATCTATCTACTATCTGTATATCTCTATATCTATCTGTATATCTCTATATCTATCTGTATATCTCTATATCTATCTATTATCTGTATATCTCTATATCTATCTGTATATCTCTATATCTATCTGTATATCTCTATATCTATCTATTATCTGTATATCTCTATATCTATCTGTATATCTCTATCTACTATCTGTATATCTCTATATCTATCTGTATATCTCTATATCTATCTGTATATCTGTATATCTATCTATCCATCATGATGAATATGTCTATTTCTGTATAAGCGATACATTCCATTTTGTCATTAGATGCATAATTGTATAATGTCGGCCCTTGAAGAGATGTGACCGTGGTCTTCAGTCCATATTTGGTAAATCCCTTTGACGAGCTGTGGTTTTACCGATGTTACATGTTTATCTATGAATGCGCATGGGTACCGACACCTTTGCGGCACATTGAGCAGTTGATTATATATTAAGCAATGCTTTGGCATTCCGGTGTCCATCTGGGTGTGGTACATTTCTATCACTGCGAAACGAGGCTCGATGTTAACACAACAAGGCCCAGCTATGGATCATGCCATTACCAGCACACTGTGAGCTCGATTATTTAAGTTTCGATTTGTCCGAGTACTAGTTGTAAGGGCATATATGACTTTTAGTTCTTTATGGATACAGTCGGCAGAGAAGAGCTGCCAATACAAGCTCTGATGTATTAGGCCCCACCCCTGCGGAGCATACAACTAAAAAATATACAAACCCTTCAACCAGCTGTCAGGAAACCGATCTAGAGGCTTCTTATGAACAGTCAGTAGGTAGTATTTGTTATTTTGCATCTGTATTCCTCATAGAAGGTCAAGGATTATATGTATTATTATTATTATTATTATTCTTTATTATAAAGCGCCAGCATATTCCGCAGCGCTGTACAATAGGCACAGTATAGACAGGGTTACAATACATTGAACAACATTTGACAAACAGTACAAGAGGAGATGAGGGCCTATTCCCGTAGGAACTCACAATCTAGAGGGGTTGGGGACAGGTTATGGTTTACATGGTAACGATCCACATCTTTATGACATATACATTTTTTTATGTATTCTTTTCTTTTTAAACATGTTTTTTCAGTATTGATTATTGGAAGCTTTATAGCTGTTTTTGCTCTTTGCTTTTGCCCCCTCCCCCCACACACACTTCCTTTTGTAATTTTTATTTTTTTCCCATCTCTTCTTGCTGACAAACACTTTGATGACTTCACCAATGGCGGATTAGCCAAGGTTTGGGCCCTAGGGGAACAATGCTTACATTCTGAGTAAGTCTGACTTTCTTTCCAGTCTTATATAACCGGCAGATCTGGAATGAGCGGTGGCTATTGCCTATCGAGCCCACCCACCGGTCACCATTTAAACGCCCAACCTGACAATCTGCCCCTGGACTGCAGAGTCTCACTGCCAACGTTAATATGAAAATAATATTTTTTTTAAAGAAAGTGTAATTTAAGTTGCTTGATGTATTTTGTACCTGCATGTTTATTAACGTGTATTTAACCCATGCTGCTTTCCGGAATTTATCCCAATTTATATTATGTAAATAGAATGTACAAAGCGTGACAGAGTTCTAGATCACCGGAATTCCTGGTTTCTATTTTTGTGTTTCAGATGTAAATATTCCGCTCCAGTAAATGGAATTTAGAACTCGGGTCTGATCGACCTGGAAGAGAAATAACGAATAGAATGGATTATTCAAATTATTTTCGTAATTAAATGCACCTTATTCTAAGAGACACTTTATTAAACATGGCAAATAACATGCTTGTTCCTAAAATCAGGGAAATCACACATAAACTAGATTTTATCTTCGGAGGAATATATTCTTGCTTTGGTTTAAAACAAAAAAAATCATTATATATATATATATATATATATATATTATAATTAAAAAATAATAATAAAGATCTATATTGTGGATTTACTGTGACCCAACTTTTGCATCTATTATTTAATATCCATTATCTTTCACAATAATATTATGGGTAAATATTCTTTACATTATGCACATTTTATCTCAAAAAAAAAAAAAATACTATCTAAAAATGGATGTTTATGTCAAAATACTTGAAGTTTTTATTAAAAACTCTAACGAGGAGTTGAGACGAGTTGGGAAATATAAGAAAAGGCGCTGGATAATTTTTTTAGAAGACAGATTAGCGAATGTCCCCCGATCCATCGTTAAATAAAGATAATCATATGCTTTTTAAAGGGCTATAGCGCGCACTAAACCCCCTTATACACCATTATCATAGATTTAGATTTAACCATTTGATTTTACGAGGTGATGGTACCATGTTAAAAAAAAAATTTGAAATCTCGGCAGAAATTATTATTGGATGTATTAACCCTTCGGTTTTCAGGCAGCCGTACGTTTACCCAATCTGAGATCCCTTTCTATAACCCATCACAACCTCCGCAGAAGAAGGAAGTAGCCATTTGTACAGTATTACCGCAAATACGTATTTTTTTAAGGAATATTCTGGGCTGGAACTTACCTATTCTTTGTTTTGTTTTTATTTCCCCGGCATTATATAGATATATTATATATTAAAAATATGCAAAAAAAAAAACAGTAATGCAGATGAATTATCCCCCTATTTTTTTATATAAAGAGTCTATGTAAACCAAGGGTTTCTCACACTTCCATAAGGTACTTGACACATTAATAAAGGTACTTGACACATTAATAAAGGATCAGTTTGTGGAATCTGTGAGGATGTTATTATGATGCTAATTAGAGTTGATCAGGATGTACGGGATAAAAAAATATATAGATATATAGGGCTACCTTAATCCTTAGTGGGAACCCACCGGGACCCTCCAATGTAGCTTTATGTCACTGTTACATGTAGTGTGCTAGAAGAGGACGGGGAGTCTTTTCTCTGGCGCACATACTTGTTGCATGTGCACTGGTAAGTACACTCCCCACCTCTGCTGGTCCACCTCGGGAAAAAAGAAATAGATCTCCATCAGGGGACTCAAATGGTGATAACCCCAGCACATTGCTTTTGTGGATGTGGGGGTTCGGGTCTGGGTCTGGTACCTCTCATTGCTCCTTAAGGGAAGCTCTTGGTATTAATAACAAGGAAAAAATTAATATTTTCTCTGAAACGTGCAAAATATTCTTTAACGTACAGGGAACTTGGTCAACATATACTTCTGTTTAATAGATTTGGGTCTGGAGTAGCCAACTAGCCATAGAGCACCCCGGGTAAATGCCTGGTGGGCCGCAGCGGTCATTGCCCTCAAGTCACAACTCTGCCCCTGGCATTCCAAAACCCATCCCTATACATACTATATGCATGAGGACTGACACTTTGGTTCCGCAGCCTTTTTGGATATAATATATTTTAGTCTGGAGTAGCCATAGAGCACACCGTGTAAATGCCTGGTGGGACGCAGCGGTTGTTGCCTTTAAGTCGCAACAATTCTGCCCCTGGCATTCCAAAACCCATCCCTATCCATACTATCTACATGAGGCCTGACACTTTGGTTCCGCAGCCCTTTTGGCCCCAGTCCGTCCATGAATATATTGATAAATGAGTAGAATAACATCAGCTTGTTGAGTTTAAGGATTTATTAAGGCACAATACATTGTCTGTAGACATGATTCACAACCAACAAATTCTAATGAATTGTATTAGTGTAACCATTGGTAAATATAATGATCTCATAGACTAAAAGTAAAAGAAACTTTCTGGAGATATATTTCAGCCCACAAAATCATGAAAGAGCTCTTAACCCATTAAGGACCAAGGGTATTTAAAGTCAATGGATTTATGATGTAACAGTTACGTCATTGCTCCTTAAGGGGTTAAAACTATAATCAGGCAACTATTAAAAATGGTAACAAAAGTGTCAAATGTTTCAGGAATCTGAACTGGCCAGAGTTTGTTCTGTGGGTCTTCTTTAACCCTTTCACTACCAAGGGAGTTTCCACAAAACCACTGTCAGGAACCAGTGTCTTTTTTTGGAAAATCACTACCAATAGAAACAATATGTAAAATGTGTTTTATACTGTAATATCCCTAGCCGACAGACGTTGTCATCTGCTGGCCAAAACGTGCTCCTGCAGCTGGGGCTTCCTGCTTAACCAGCCGAGGCTCCGTGTTTTTAAACAGAGTCCCAGCTGTTCAAACTGTTTCAGAGCCTTGTCTGTCATGCCCGAATGTGCTAAAACTTTGGGGGCTCATTCCGCTGCACATTTGCAAATTAATAAGTGTTTGCAATAATCAAAATTCTTTTGCATCGCTCCAGAATAAGACTGAATCGAGTATACTCAATATCAAGGCACAGGCAGGTGATTTTTTTTTAGATCGAGTATACTCGATCTTGGTAGTGACAGGGTTAAAACAGAGTCAAACTTTTTTCTGACATATTTTGCTTCTGTGCTTGGATCAGAAAATAAATAAATCGACTAAGCTTGCGGCGGACACCAGGGTTTAAGAGAATGTTGATGTTTTATTTGTCTTTTAGGGAAGACGCCAACCGTTACTCATTAAGTAGATTCAGCTTTGAGTTTCTACTCGAACATTTGAAATATATCTATAAAGTTGATCTATCCATGCAAAAAAAAATTATGTTTATTTATACAGTATATTCTTTTAATGTTATTGTTATGACAATTTAAATTATTGAACTGTAAGGGTTCTAACGCTGCAACCACAACTGCTGAAAATATTTAATGCTCTGTATCAAATACAATCCCCTCTGGATTTTAAATATGCGCCAAGGTGTTACCTGGGATTTTCTTTTTTCTTTGTTTTTATACTTGTTTTGGCAACACTAACTACTTAAAAATATAATTAGCAGCAACAATGAATGTTAAAAATATTTTGTGTTGATTTTATTTTTTAGCTCTAACTGTGAAAAGCTAAATATTTCTAATGATTGTACTTAAAGAAATTCTAATAAATGTTCTAATAATGTTTTACCTTCTGCTTCTGAGTGTGTGATTTTTAAGATGTTATTGCAGTTAATACTTAGCTGATTCATGTTATATGATAATATGAGGACAATGGGCTGTTATTACTCCAAGTGCCGTTACTATGGGGGTTATTCAGAGAGCACAGAAATGTCGCCGACATTACGGTGCTTCCTCGTTCCTCGCGCTTCCCTGCACTTCGGGGAATCAAAGTTCCCCACCCTGCGGTGAATTTAGCATGCACCGCAGGGTCCCTGGAGTGCAGGGAAAACCCGCTGAAAACCCGACAAACACCTGCCGAAAACCCACAGAAACCGCCACAAAAACCATGCCGAACACGCGGGAAAAAGCCGACGAACCGAAAAAAATACCGAAAATGCCTAAAATATCCTAAAAAAATCTATAAAACAAAGAGACTTTTACTGCAGAATAAAATAATAAACGGTTTATTAGATATTGCATAAAAACAGGACTATGTTTAACATTGAAGCCTATGGGATTCGCCTGAATAAACCTGTCAAATGAAAACACCGAACAGCAGGGCACTTCGGCAACTTTTCTCTGCTGTTCGGTGTTCTTTGAATAGAGTAACCATTGCTTCTCCATGGGGGATTTCACTGCCTTCGAACAGGCACCGTACTTGCAGGCAATTCGCCAAAATTTGGCGAACTGCCTACAATCTGAATAGTCGAGTGGCCCCGAAATGGCACCGTACGGAAATTCCCTGTTCGGTGCCATTTCTTGGTCAGATCGGCTCTCTCTGAATAACCCCTTAAATTAATCCACATGAATCATGTTACTACAGGCGCTATCAAAAAGTAATGCATTGTTTTGTTTTGGGTCAATCCATATCAAGTGGTCCAGAAAAAAAAAATATTGGTTGCTTGTCAATTTAAAAAAAAAAAAAAAAAAAAAAAGATTATTTTAATTTCATACTGACTCGTTTAAAAATGGCGGCCATTTTTGCTTCACACCTTGTGCCATTTTTTGCATTTCCAGAGATTGCTGGAAAAATTCATATTTCCGTTATGGTTTGTCACAGAGCTGTGGAATAAAATGTATTATTCTTAGCACGTTCTGGACTACATTTTTGTTAATTACATCATTTGGATATCTTGTTTCCATGGGACTAAAAATTCATGCTGAACTTGACGCTCGCGGTTATAAAAAAAAAAAAATTAAGATATCGGAAAGGCAATTTTATGGGAAGGTTTGAAATATTCAGCTTCAATTTTTTTTTCAAGTACCTATCACTCTGAAGCTTCTCCTGCTACTGTTAGGATTTTCGTTTGAGTAGCACGCATTTCCCTGTTCCAACAGCAGCGATTCTTGCCAGTGTTTGCAACATCAGCAAACACCCGTCCATTCAGAATAACCCCTGTGCTGTTACACAGTTAATATTCATGTTGATGAGAATTTATAATTATTGCCTTGAACCATTCTTTAACCTCCCTGGCGGTCTATTTACTTAAAAGTTTCTTGTCCCAAAGCGCTCAATTGTTTCTTTTTTTGCCCCCCCTAACGGCATCCCGAGTGTAGCTCGGGGTTAAATTCCTATGCTGGAAGCGGTAACCCCCGAGCAACACTTGGGATGCCGCTGGATACATCACCTCTCCCTGCGCTCCCTCGATGTCCCCAGCTGCCTCCTCCGGCGACCGCGACCTTATACTTCCTGGTTCCCGCCTCGCGAGAAGGAATCCAGGAAGTAAAACGCCGCGATCGCCGGAGGAGACTGCGAGGATCAGCGAGGGAGCGCACAGAGAGGTGATGTATTCAGCAGTGAAATTTAACCCCTAGACACACTCGGCATAACCGTCAGGGGGGTTAATTAGTTCATATGCTGCCATCTAGTGGCCTTTTCTGTATTGCACATGTTTTCTCTGTTCCCTCACTTTATGACGCATTTTCTCTTGTGTGTAATGCTCCGCCTTTCTTGCTCAGTACTGTAGATATAGTCGAGACATCTGCATCGCATGTTAAAAAAATAAATAAAACGTGCCTTGCTCTAGATCCCAAGTCTCCTGGACGTTCCGGTAGTCTTACTGAAGTGAATGCGGGCTTCCTGATACCTGCAAACACTTCAGGAACTCCCGGATTCGGGAGAGGTGGGATCCATCACAGCCAGAGGGCACGCTCGGTTAAGCCAATCATTCACCTCGCTCGCCTCCGCCAGCCATCTAATCGCTAGTAAAGAAGCCAGGTGGCTGTTGGCTTCATACTTGGTAACAACTACAATCATTCTAGAGCAGAACACTCTGGCCTGAGGGGGAGCCTGACTGTGTAAAGAGAACCTCAAAGGATCTTAATTGTTTACCGATACAGTATAATTTTGCTCCTCGCGTTATAGTCGAGTCTTGAATATCCTCTCATTTCCATAATAAATCTCTATCCACCGCGTTATATTCGGGTCGTGCTATACTCGAGTATCTATGGTAGTTTCCTGTGTCATGGCTGCAGCTACAGGCTGTACTCGCCTTTGCATTGCACGCTACGAACAGTATCACCTTTTGATCGCATAAATACCGCAATCCATTCATCTGCTGACACTTGTGACCTGCTGTAATCTGATGTACAGAATAAAACAACTTTGTCCTGTCTTTACCCTTTGCACCTTGTACAGCGCTGCGGAATGTGTTGGTGCGTAATAAATAATAATAATAACTTTGTAGATGGACAAGGTATTTGGTGAGTTTAGCTATCTGATAAAGATTGTATCTGCTTATACATAGAGGTCTCAGCAAGGGATAAATCGCTATCACAACAATCGGAGTCAGAATAACCTCCAGACTGAATTTCATTGCTCTGGTAGTTCGGCACATTCATAACATCCACGTTTCGGGTCATGGGATTAAAAAGTGAAGAAACAGTTTTGTAAACTCCCTTAATCTGTTTGCTAACTGAATTAAATCAAGAGAATTATTGGTTTTCTTAACTGTTTTGCATATTTACTTACAGTATTTATTTCAGTCTATGCATTTTATTTAATTAATTTGGGCGGTGTGGTAATAATGCGGCTTTAATTAAAAAAATATATATATCAATAATTCTTTCAGCTGTAGAGGGAGGTTAGAGTTATGTTATATATTATAGTATATTATTACTCTCAGCCCAACATATTACAGAATTAACATTAATCCTTTCTTTATTCATATTCAGACTTGTTGAAACAATTAAAAGGCGTTGATATTAAAAACGATCTTCTAAAACAAACAACAAATATAAAAGTGCTGCCGAACACAGAATTATCAAGTGGAAAAGCAACAAGTAAATACATTATAGGAAACGAAGTGGCATAAAACATTATGTACGAGTGGCGTAATTAAAAATTATGAAAAATTGCACTACTGGGACACTATGGGGGTTATTCAGAGAGCATCGAAATGTCACCAACATTTAGGCGCTCTCTCGTTCCCCGCCCTTCCATGCAGTTCAGGGATTAAAATTTCCCCACCCTGAGTTGGATTCAGCATTCGCCGCAGGGTCCTTGAAGTGCAGGGAAAACCCACCGCAAAAGGACACCTGCCAAAAACCCACATGAGCCACCGCAAAACACACATCCAACACATTGGAAAAAGCCGACGAGCCGCTGATCACAGCGCAGACCAGCCGCCAGAAAAAACCGACAAGCTGATGATCAGGGTAAAAAAAACAAGATACGATTGAGAGTGTCAAAATTGAAACGCTGTTTGCAAAAAAAACTACTGAACGAAAATGCCTGGAATTTACATATAAGATCCTATGAATGATAATAAAAAGGTCAGTTATAGAAAAAGAAAAAACGATTTAAAAAAAACAATTTGCTGAAAAAATCCCGAAAAATGCCTGAGGGATTCTAAAAAACCTATAAATAGACTTTTTGCTGCAGATTAAAATAATAAACGGTTTATTAGATATTGGATTAAAACGGGAATATTTTTAACATTGAAGCCTATGGGATTCGCCTGAATAAACCTGCCGAATTAAACCACCGAATGGCAGGGCAATTCGGCAACTTTTCTCTGCAGGGTTTTGTTCTCTGAATAGCCGAAGCATTGCTTCTCTATGGGGATTTCACTGCCCTCGAACAGGCACCGAACAGGCACCGTATGTGCAGGCAATTCGCCAGGATTTGGCGTATTGCCTGCTCTCTGAATAGCTGAATGGCCAAGAAAGGCAACCGAACGCTGATTTTCAGCGTTCGGTTCCCTTTTCGGGAGCCATTCGGATCTCTTTGAATAACCCTGCTAGATTTTTCACTTCTCCAGTCATTCTCCTGATTTTCACCTCTCTCTGAATAGCCCTGTTAATTTTCTTAGACTTGTTATGAAAATATCAAACGAAGAGATAAGTACTTTTGCGTCGAGCAGTCAATCTTCGATATCAGGAAAGAATCATTAAATGTTTATTTACATTGCAGAGAACAGTGTTAACGAAAACGACCATGAGAGGACAATAAAAAATATCAGTTGCTTATCAGAGAAAGATAAGTAACATGTTGTAGCTTTTATAGTGATATTGTACAACTAGTGGGTGAAAGATCAGAAGACATGGAAACGGCATGTCAAATGTTCATCAAACATGGAAGGGTCTTTCAGCCAGACCCTTCATAGGAACTTTAACTTGGAAGCAATGGAATCTCACCATGTCTTGGAGTATCCGCTGAAGAAGCCGAGAAAGAGACCAATTACAAAGCAGGAGGGTTGAGGATGGTTCGTTCGGAAAGAATTGAAGTAGAAAGGTGCAGGTGTGGAAGAACAGTCCTTATAGCGGGTGTCTCAAACTCTGCCCCCCTAACTACAACTCCCATGATTCTCAGGCCAGCTGTTGCATTCTATGAATAGGGGGATCTGTAGGCAATCGGCCTCTGGGGGGGGGCAGGGTTTGATATCCCTGCTTTATAGGATTTCAGGCATTCGAATGTGAGGTTATTACATCTCGATCAATTTTCCAGGCCTTCATGTGGATCCTCCAGATGTTCGAGACGCTCTCCACATCACTAAAGTTCAGTCCATATAGGAGACCTACAGGTCTATTCAAAGAAAGGTGAAACTCAGGAGAATGACTGGAGAAGTGAAAATTCTAGGTCAAACTAGCCAAACCAGAAAAATTCTCCCATTTACTGTATCTCACTTTACAAATTGGCTATTTGGTCTAGATTGTTCTCTTCTCCTGCCAGTTCCCCTGGTTTTCACCTTTCTCTGAATAATCCTGATAGTGTCACTGCTGGGTACCAGGCGGTCTGGCGGCCACCGTCCTCGCTGCTCCCTAGCCGGCTGCTGGCGGGGCGCTGCGTTATGACGTGATGCTCACCGGATTTAAAAACCAAGCGGTGAATTAAGCTCACTGCCCTGACATGGTAAATTCTGTTCAGTGCGATTCTTGTTCCTATGTTATTGGTATACTGTCTATTGGCTCTGGCTTTGTTCCTGACTACTCTCTGGTGTTAACCCTTGCTTGAAAAACAGTTACTTGTATTCATACATTGATATTTCTCTCGTTTACAAGTACGTCCTGGGTGGCGAGTATGTACCGTTAGGTGTCTTGCCCAAGGACACTTACTGGAGAGGTGCTCTGCCCGGGATTCAAACCTGTGTCTCCACTTTTAGAGAGCAGTGATGCTACCTCTATTCCAACCAGCCGGTACCCTGTTCAATTTAGCATGTCAGTTATGGTGGCCTTCTAAGTGTGCTGATGTAAGAGAGTATGTCTCTGCCTGTCCTAAGTCCTATGACCTTACTTGTTGGTTTGTTACAACCACACCCCATTCAATTCAATAAGCCTTGGTCCCATTTGGGACCACTGTCATCCTCACGATTTCTCTGAAATGGGCCACTTCATCCCTCATCCAAAAATCGCCCTCCTACGATGAAGATGGCTCCCCGATACATTGGTCCGTACAAAATTCTGTGTCACATTAAACGGGTGTCTTAGGTTTTCTCTTGCCTAAAAACATATCTAACGTGTTCCATGGTAGCCTGTTCAAACCACCCTGTAATAGGTATACTAAACACACTACTCCTCCTCCTCCTCCTATCCTGGTTTAAGGTGAAGAGGAGTTTGAGGTCCGTGCTATTCTGGATTCCAGATTGTCTAGAGGGCTCCTGCAATATCTTGTTGATTTGGAAGGATTATGGCCTGGAGGACAGGTCATGGCTCCCTGCGTCTGAGATTCCTGCACCTCGTCTTATTCCTGCTTTTTGTCTGTCGTATCCCCTTTCTCCTGGTGGTTGTCCGGTGGCCTCCCGTAGAGGGGGGGATATTACTGTCAAGGCTAGGTGGCCAGCAGCACTGTCTTCTCTGGCAGTCCATCGCCAACTTGCAACGACGGGTCAGTGACGTGGGACACTTTGGACAAAAGTCCCGGAGCCTGGGGATCTTTGAGGTGTTTGTGCACAGAGTATGTACCTCACATAGAAATCCAGACGGGTTTGTGAGAGATGGATCATGGTAAGTGCGAGTGGAAAAATATATGTATTATGTAAGCACCCCACGTCACAACATGCAATCTAAAGAATGGAAGTAGTCCAGTAAGTGGGGTACAGCTGAATGTAATCACAGTGGTTACATATACATAGCATTAAAATGAGAGGAGAAAACATAATTTATGAAAGAAAGTCTTTACAGGTTACAAAAGCTCCAGTGTCTCGGGTTAGGATCACTGGACATTGCGTGGCTCTGGTCAGTCATTAAAGTGAAAAGAAAGGGCAAAAGTATATATTATTGCATAGAAGCAAAAAGCAAAGGTGAAAACGTTAAAAACAAGTCAAGTTTGGTGGACGGCTTTAACTCCTTCCCTACCATGATTGTGTTTATACGATCAGAGGAAGCAGAAACGTCTGAGATCGTGGTAACACAATCAGGTGCTACTCTGTATCATCGCAAATTAAATTCACTGACATTTTGCTGAGCCGCGTTCAATACCTCAGCCGCTGCAAGTGCTAAGTTAGCAACTTGCCATTGAACGCCGTTCTGCCGCTCAGCACTGCTAACTTAGCACTTGCAGCGACCCGAGGAGATGCTGCGAGTAGCTGAGTGTGACGTAGTAAAGATGGCCGCCGCCATGAAGCAAGTAACAATTCTGTACAGCAAGATGGCCGCCGCCATGAAGCAAGTAACAATTCTGTACAGCAAGATGGCCGCCGCCATGAAGCAAGTAACAATTGCGTACAGCAATGTTAATTTTGAGGTTTTTGTTCACCAAAGCACAAAATATTTATTTATTATTTACCCCATGCACATAGACATATATTACAGCTCAATTATATTTTGTTTCAGAAGCAAACATAACGTTTATTCAATAAAAATTATCATTTGTGGTGTGTGCATACAAAACGGAATTGTGCTGACTGCTTTCCTTTATTATATTTTGTCAGAGTCATACGAAAAACAATCTGAATCTTTCATTAAGAAATCGGCCATTTTACTTCGAAATTCGCATCCAAAGTGTTCAATGACACTGCTGCAGCAAACAGCAATTCAGCAGCTGCTGAGGTATTGAACGGGGCTCTGCTCTGTCATTCCATGCGTTTCAGTGATTTCAATTAAAAGATCCTGCAGTGAATTCAGCATTCACCGCAGGGTCCACGAAGTGCACTGAATGCTGAGCCGCCGAACGCTGAGCCGCCAAACGCTGAGCCGCCGAACGCTGAGCCGCCGAACGCTGAGCCGCCGAAGCCCACCAATCAGACTCCAAAAACCTCCAAGCTGCTGAACGCAGCCAACGATCCGTCGAAGGTAGCTGAACGCCACCGAACTGGTAAGAAATAAAAAAACCTCTGAACTCTGCAATACTTCAAAAGGTGTTTAAAAACATAAAAAGGCATGAAAATGTGTGGAAATAATAAAAAATAGGTCCTATAGAAAATAATGAAACGGTCTGTTACAGAACAAAAAAAAAAAAAAAATCGCCATTAAAAAAAAATTGGGAATCAAAAATTTCACCGAAAAAATACAATTTAAAAAAAAAACTAAATCAATAAATAAAAAACTTTCTGAAAATGAAAAACAATAAACCGTTTAATAAAAATGATAATAGTCTTTCCATTGAAACCTATGGGAGTCGCATGATTAAAGCTGTCGAAATGAATCGCCAAAAATCTGGCCATTTCACCAACATTTCAGTGCAGTTCAGCGTTCTGTGAATACATTAACCATTACTTCTCTATGGGACAATTTCGTTGCCGCCGTTCATTCATCATTTAGTAGTGAAAATGTCATGCTCCTCCCAGTTTTAATTGTGGTATCTTATGTGCCCCCCTATAATTGTTCCTAGAGTCGCCACGGGTTATATGGCTGTGTATGGGCATCAGTGAGTGTCTGTACCTGCAGCCTGTCATTGCTGGTGGTTCTCAGTGACAGAGCATGTGCCAGAGCGCAGGAGATTGCTGTGCGGTGTCAGTCAGGTGTCACCTAAGCCACATGACGACAGACCCTATGCAATGTTCTGGGGAGAGTGAGTGTATCGAGCACAGCCTGTGATTAGGCGCATCTCTGCCTGTCACTGCGAACCCAACACCGGCTCTTAACCAAAACTGGTAGAGTGCCCCCGAAACCTGTGTCTGGATCCGCCCCGGGGAACTGTATAGACAGGTCTTGTTTCAGGTGAGTGTTTGTGTTACTGTGTTTCACTGTGGGGGAAAACCAGTGATGGTGCACCGAGGATTGGCCGAGACACCAGGCTACACCAAAAACCTGGACGGGAGCGAGGATACAGGAAAGGTGCTGCCTTCAGATGATGGTGCAGGTCAGGCTGAGGATAGGCTCCTGACACCACCACCCCAATCATCTGTAAGCACAGCTAGTCTACGTGAGGAAGGTCAGCGTAAAATGTCAGAGCTCCAGCCACCCAACTCAGGGATATTGGGCCTTCAATGTCTCTGCAAAGTGTGGGAAGGTCTAGCGCTGATGGCACCAAGATCGCCAGGCCCCTTGCGTTCCTCGCTGGGACATTGTTATTCCTATTTAAGACATACAACCAGTATTTTGACATTAAGGCTAGGGTCAGACTGAGGCAGTGCGAACGCGCGTGCAGGCGCACTTAATCACGGCCGTAGTAGCAGCAAATGCCGGGCAATGACGGCCAATATACGAAGTACGGTCGCACAAAAGTCCGGCTGCGCAACGCAAGTGGCAAACGAACGCATTTTGTCGAGAACGTAAAACCGCTAGTACGGTTGTACAGAGTGCGCTGCGTCCGCTAGCGGCGTGTGTGCGTGAATTGGAGATGTCAGACGCTGCACACGTCCGGCCAACATAACGTCCAGATGCACAAAGTGTTTTATTGATGATCCGTACAAAATCACGAACGCAAATGCGCATAGTATGACCGCTATCGCGTACTCCGTGAAAAATTGCGTCCATTCGTTCCAACGCACTTTTTCACAGACAACGTGAAAATGCGTTCGTCTGACCCTAGCCTTACTTGGGAAGAAAGAGAGTCCTGTGTTCCCTTGGGAGACGTGATCGCACGATAAGACGATATGCGGTTCATAGGTGCTTAAAAGGTTCATTTTAAAGCGGCGGCTTAACCTGAAACTTAGACTGAAGATCAAACCAATGGAACTAAGATTAGAGGTCACAGGTTACATTTCGTTCCAAAGAACAAGATGAGACAATATTTGTGTGCGCTAGGATTGCCGGCGAGATTTAATCGAGTGAATGGTTTATAATTTCATTTTAATAATCCGGAAGATTATGCGGCTCGGGTATCTTAACGGGTGAGTCAGCAGAGCGGAGGAACTGATAAAGATTACTTGGATGGAATTTATAAATTAATTAATTTAATGCAAAATTCATTAAATATTTACGTGAACAAAATAGACCTCGTTCTTTGGGTCAGTCTTCCCCGTCTAATTTTCCTATATGATAGTTTTAAATGCATCGAATGCACTAAAATCGTTGAGTAAAATGTTGCTGGTTTCTAAGAAAAGTTTAGGACTAGAAAAGAAATAAAAAAACTAATAAGCCCCTGAGGAAATAGGTGAATTTTACTACATACTCATTTGAATAAAGGGTCAATAATCATCAATCTGTTCCTTTTTAATTTTTTTTTATTTATTTATCTTACCCTTTTGATACAGCAGACAATATGAAAAAAAATTTTTTTACATTTTTCTTTAATTATGTCTGTTATTTCACAGAGGTAGAAAAGTGGATCACAGATAACAAACTTTTTCTAAATACTGACAAAACTGTAACAATGCTCTTTGGAACAGCACCTAAACTACATAAATTGCAAAATCCCCATCTACATGTCAGGACAAAATCAAATGGCACGCTGACCACAGTCACTTCTCTCAAATATCTAGGTATGTGGTTGGACCCTAATCTATCCTTTGGCCCCCACATCGAAAAACTCTCATCTAAACTTTACCCCAAACTAGGTGCCCTGTACAGAAACAAATCCTGCCTGAGTCCCGCGGTAAGAAAGCAGATTGTACAACAAATGCTTATGCCAGCCATTGAATACGGAGATGTAGTGTATGCAGCCGCCCCGCAAATGCACCTCCACAAACTTACTACATTGTATAACTCATTCTGCCGCTTTGTGCTACAATGTAACCACATGACCCACCATTGTGACATGTTAAAAGAACTAAACTGGCCATTGCTGGAATCCAGACACACCCTTCACCTTTCCAACCTGGGTGTTTAAGAGATTCTCTGGGAAGCTGCCACCCTACCTGAATAGACTGCTTGCCCTAGCAGTTCCCTCATCCTATAACCTCTGATCCAGGACCAGCACCTTACTTGCAATACCACAATACAAAAAGAAGGTGGCTCGATCCTCATTTTCCTACAGAGCACCGCAATTATGGAATAACCTCCCAGACACCATCAAATCTTCCCCCAGTCTTAAGTCACTCAAGAGCTCCTTACTAACATACCTCAATACAGAATGCACCTGTAAACATGTAACATAGTAACAATATTACTTACATATTTATTTTCCGTGTTAATCTGTATATTTGTGTTTTGTTTTTAATATCTTGCATTTATTACTTTGTATTTCTGTAACAACTGTAACATTTCAATGTTTTTGAACCCAGGACATACTTGAAAACGAGAGAAATCTCAACGTATCCTTCCTGGTAAAATCCTTTATAAATAAATAAATAAATTTAATTATGTCTGGCGAAAGAAAGTGTTTCCACGTAACCATCTAATGACACGTGCTGTCAGTGCCGGTCTTGGTAGGGTTATTCAGAGAGATTCCCATTCCCCGTACTTCGGCGAGTTCAATTCTTCGACCCTGTGGTGAATTCAGCATTCACCGCAAGATCCCTGAAGTGCGGCGAATAACCTGGCAAACGCATCCAAAAACCTGTCGATCTGCTGCAAAACCGCCAAATCGATCCGAAAAAAGCTGACAACCTGCTGAACAGAGTGCTGGCCACCCGCCGGAAAAAGCCGCCAAGCCGCCGAACAGAGCGTCAACCAGCCGCCAGGAAAAGCTGACAAGCAGCCGAACAGAGCGTCAACCAGCCGCCAGGAAAAACTGACAAGCAGCCGAACAGAGCGTCAACCAGCCGCCAGGAAAAGCTGACAAGCCGCTGAACAGAGCGTCAACCAGCCGCCAGGAAAAACTGACAAGCAGCCGAACAGAGCGTCAACCAGCCGCCAGGAAAAGCTGACAAGCAGCCGAACAGAGTGTCAACCAGCCGCCAGGAAAAGCTGACAAGCCGCCGAACAGAGCGTCAACCAGCCGCCAGGAAAAGCTGACAAGCTGCCAGACACGGGTAAAATAAAACAAACAAAAAACATTGGAACTTTTAAAGTGCGTTTGCAAAAAACTACTGCACAAAAATGCCTAGAAATAATATATAAGGTCCTATGAATAATAATCAAATGGTCTGTTACAGAAAAAAATAAATGTAATTTTAAAATAGTCAGAAAAAAAATTTGCTGAAAAAAAATCCTAAAAAATTAATTAACGAATAGCCTTTATATTGAAACTAATGGGATTCGCCTGATTAAACCTGTCGAATGAAAGCACAGGAAATTATGGCATTTCACTGACATTTCGGTGCTGTTTGGTGTTCTCTGAATAGATTAACCATTACTTCTCTATGGGGGATTTCACTGCTGCCGAAGATCACCATATTTCGCTGCCAGTTTCTTGAATAGCCAAATGGCCACAAAATTGCACCGTACGTGGAAATTCACTATTCGGTGCAATTTCGTGACCAATTCGGCTCTCTTTGAATAACCCTGATGGTTTGATGGAAAAAAGGGAGGGCGAACAAAAATTAAAAAGGAAAACAAAAAGAACATACATAAACAGAAGGGATGGCTTAACCTCTTCACTGCCAAGTGCTTACTGCAAAAAAAAAAATAATAATAATTGCATAACATGTTTTGAAACATGGGATGTGTAAATTCAGGGATAACATTTTGCACAGAGACAGTTATTCTGAGATAAAAGATTAAAATAATGTAAATTGGCGCTTTAAATTCTCCATGTATTGGTTTATCCTTTACAGAAATATTGCTGGGATGAAAGGTTCCGAACTCTAGATTGTTTCCGTTACCTTGCACTATCAGGGTTATTCAGAGAGAGGTGAAAACCAGGAGAATGACTGGAGAAGTGAAAATTCTAGGTCAAAGTAGTCAAACCAGAAAAATTCTCCCATTTATCTCACTTTCCAAATCGGCTATTTGGTCTAGATTGTTCATTCTCCTGGCAATTCTCCAGGTTTTCACCATTAAGGTGCACCAGATAGTGCGCACACCTGTGGCCGGCACTTAAATATAAATGGGGTAAATGTAGATTTTGCTTGTTCTGATCATTTTGGTGTGTCAGGTCAGTTTGTCAATGCAAAGTGCAATGATAACACTATTTTAGTAGGTAATAAAGTCATTTAAATCAATTATTTCTTTCTTATTCTAATATATAATATATCCTTATTGAGTACCTTTAGCTTTCGGACATACAGGGTTATTCAGAGAGAGGTGAAAACCAGGAGAATGACTGGAGAAGTGAAAATTCTAGGTCAAAGTAGCCAAACCAGAAAAATTCTCCCATTTATCTCACTTTCCAAATTGGCTATTTGGTCTAGATTGTTCATTCTCCTGGCAATTCTCCAGGTTTTCACCTCTCTCTGAATAACCCTGATAGTCAAGCAAGGTCTGCATTGTCCGCATTTAGACAGATTAAAAATCTGTATTCTACTAGGGTAGTGGTACCCAACCCTGATCCTCAGGTCCCCCTAACAGGCCAGGTTTGCAGATATCTAATGTACAACACAGGGGATATGATTTGCTGCTCAGTGATTGCAGGATTCAGTTTGCAGTTCCCCAAGGGAATCCTTAAAACCTGTCCTGTTAGGGGTACTAAGGCTAGGGTCAGACTAACGCATTTTTCACTTTGTCCGTGAAAATGTGCGTTCGAAGAATGGACGTATTTTTTCACGGAATACGCGATAGCGGTCATACGATGCGCAGTTTCATCCGTGATTTTGTACGGATCATCAATAAAACACTTGTTGTGTCTGGACGTTATGTTGGCCGGACATTAGCAGCGTCTGACGTCTCCCAATCACGCACACACGCCTCTAGCGGACGCAACGCACTCTGTACGTCAGTACTAGTGGTTTAACGTTCTCGAAAAAATGCGTTCATTTTCCACTTGCGTTGCGCAGCCGGACTTTTGTGCGACCGTACTTCGTATATTGGCCGTCATTGCCCGGCATCTGCTGCTAGTGCGGCCGTGATTAAGTGCGGCTGCACGCGCGTTCGCACTGCCTCAGTCTGACCCCAGCCTTAAGGGCGAGGCTTTGCAACCACTGTATTAGGAGATTGTTCAGTAAGTGCCGGTGTTTGCTTAAGTCCCTCACACAGTTTTGCAACCGGTTTGCAACCGGCTTGCTAACTAGCCCCTAAGAACTTCTGACATAGCTACAATAACTATTTTTAGCAAAAAACACAATTAAACTATCAAATCTAAACGTATCACAAGGTACCTGTAACCACTCAATGTTCTCGAACCCAGGACATACTTGAAAACGAGAGAAATCTCAATGTATCCTTCCTGGTAAAATCCTTTATAAATAAATAAATACCTGGATGATTTTCGAGTACAAACATCAGTATTTTGTGTTTTTTGAGGTTTTTTTACATTTATTAAAGTTACACAAGACAGGGAATATTTTTAATATTTGAATCGTTCAATTAATAAAGTTCAATGATGGTTGAAACTTTAAAAAAAAAATTATCCTTGAAACCTGATCAATCCATTAATTACACTTTCTAGAATTCAATTATTCCTTTGAAAGATCCTTCCTTCGTCCGTCAACAGGAGATACTATATACGGGGACAGACGTATCAATTGCCTAGCGATGGCTGGGTGAATACGCGCCAGTATTAAATGGCTCCAAATATTTATACTGAGGGATGAGCATAATATCGGATCAGAAGGATCTGGAGACGCGTACGCAAAGCAAGGAGACATGAAGTTGATGCTGGCGCTGAGTGTTTGTTCCGGGCTCATTCTTCATCTTACGGAGTCAGGTAGATACACATTTACTTACAATCCCTGTGATCAGCATAAAATATACGGGAAAGTGCAGTAATTGAAATAATCACCCCGTTATTATACTAATTACAGGGATGCATCTATTCCGATATTTCTTTTAATTTTTTTCCCCAAATCTGCCTGTATGCAGACAATACAGACAATTTTATATTTATTAATCATGGGATGCTTCTATTCCGATAAAAAAAATTTTATTTACTATTAATTTTTAAATCTGCCTGTATGCTGACAATGCAGACCCCGTTATTATATTAATCATAGGGATGCATACATTCCAATATTTTTTTATTATTATGATTTTAAATCTGCCTGTATGCTCACAATGCAGACCCTGTTATATATATGTATATAAATCATAGGGATGCATCTATTCTGATATATTTTTTAATTACTATTATTTTTTTTAATCTGCCTGTATACTGACAATGCAGACATATATATATATATATATACAGGGTCTGCATTGTCAGCATACAGGCAGATTTAAAAAAATATCAGAATAGATGCATCCCTATGATTAATACATATATAACAGGGTCTGCATTGACAGCATACAGGCAGATTTAAAAAAAATATCAGAATAGATGCATCCCTATGATATATATATATTATTAATCATAGGGATGCATCTATTCTATTTTTTTAAAATCTGCCTGTATGCTGTCAATGCAGACCCTGTTATATATGTATTAATCATAGGGATGCATCTATGCCAATATTTTTTTTTATTACTATTATTTTGTAAATCTGCCTGTATGCTGACAACGCAAACTCTGTTATTAGTAGCTATAAATTACAAAGTACTTTTTTTGTAAATAACCAGTTACAATTTTTAGCTTAAAAAATTTTTATTGAAAAATGTTGCATATACGGTGTAAATAGTTTTTTTCTTTTTTCGGCAATAATCACATGTATACAGAGATACGAGCATTGTTTGTTCATGCTCTTTATTTTGGACCAGATAAGACACGTCTGAAAGGTGTATATACATATATAACAGAAGGACAGGCGGGACAAACACACCCCTTCATTAAGGTGCACCAGATAGTGCGCACACCTGTGGCCGGCACTTAAATATAAATGGGGTAAATGTAGATTTTGCTTGTTCTGATCATTTTGGTGTGTCAGGTCAGTTTGTCAATGCAAAGTGCAATGATAACACTATTTTAGTAGGTAATAAAGTCATTTAAATCAATTATTTCTTTCTTATTCTAATATATAATATATCCTTATTGAGTACCTTTAGCTTTCAGACATATAGGGTTATTCAGAGAGAGGTGAAAACCAGGAGAATGACTGGAGAAGAGAAAATTCTAGGTCATAATAGCCAAACCAGAAAAATTCTCCCATTTGTTTCACTTTCCAAATCGGCTATTTGGTCTTGATTGTTCATTCTCCTGGCAATTCTCCTGGTTTTCACCTCTCTCTGAATAACCCTGAAAGTGTATTCTACAGAAATGTATTAATATATATATATATATATATATATTACAGAAGCCACTTGCACATCACAGCAATTCGATGAATTGCATCCCAGAGCTCCTGTGCAACATTCCCCATATGTAGCAAGGAATTCGGGTAGGATATGCAAATGCCATCTGTCTCACTTTTATGCATCCTGGGTCTGTTATTACACAGAACCCTAAAATTAATGCTATGCCACACCGTGGCTTTCTAGCAGAGATAAGGTTTATGCAACTGGTCCAGGGGTCAAGTCCTGGGAAAAAAAGTGAGAGAACTCCCCCACGAATTCCACAACCCCTATTACCTGAAGAAAATATATATATATATATATATCACGAGTATAGCAGTACGCGGTGATAACATTTTTATTGGGTTAACTTTACATTTAAAAGACAAGCTTTCGAGAGTGTAAACTGGAAACTATACTGATCAGTGAAAGGTATCACTGCGTACAGGTATACTCGTGATTGTGGCAACTGGACTAACGAGAGAGAAATATATATATATATATATATATATAATCTCCAGGCACAGACCCCCCAGAATTATACACACAAGCACTGGACCCCCAGAATAATATGCACAGCACTGAACCCCCAGAATAATATACACAGCACTGAACCCCCAGAATAATATACACAGCACTGAGCCCCAGAATAATATACACAACACTGAGCCCCCAGAATAATATACACAACACTGACCCCCCCCAGAATAATATACACAACACTGAGCCCCAAGAATAATATACACAACACTGACCCCCCCAGAATAATATACACGGCACTGAGCCTCCAGAATAATATACACAACACTGACCCCCCAGAATAATATACACGGCACTGAACCCCAAGAATAATATACACAACACTGAGCCCCCAGAATAATATACACAACACTGAGCCCCCAGAATAATATACACAACACTGACCCCCCCAGAATAATATACACGGCACTGACCCCAAGAATAATATACACAACACTGAGCCTCCAGAATAATATACACAACACTGACCCCCCCAGAATAATATACACGGCACTGAGCCCCAAGAATAATATACACAACACTGAGCCTCCAGAATAATATACACAACACTGAGCCCCCAGAACAATATACACAACACTGAGCCCCAAGAATAATATACACAACACTGAGCCCCCAGAATAATATACACAACACTGACCCCCCCAGAATAATATACACGGCACTGAGCCTCCAGAATAATATACACGGCACTGGACCCCCAGAATAATATACACAGCACTGAGCCCCCAGAATAATATACACGGCACGGAGCCTCCAGAATAATATACACGGCACTGAGCCCCAGAATAATATACACAGCACTGAGCCCCAAGAATAACATAATAACATGCACAGCACTGAGCCCCCAGAATAATACACAAAGCACTGAACCCCAAGAATAATATGCACAGCACTGGATATATGGATATATTTTCCCCAGTTCACATGGATATAATTGCCCCCAGCTCTCATGGATATGCCCCCAGCTCTCATGGATATGCCCCCCAGCTCTCATGGATATGCCCCCCAGCTCTCATGGAAATGCCCCCCAGCTCTCATGGATACTGCCCCCAGGTCTCATGGATAATGCCCCCAGGTCTCATGGATATTGCCCCCAGGTCTCATGGATAATGCCCCCAGGTCTCATGGATACTGCCCCCACCTCACCTCTGCCGCACATTGCCGGCGGCCGCGTGCTTCCTGATAGAACGGCTGCTGACAGGAAGTGCAGCCGCTCGCCTGGGATCGATGAAACAGCCAGGTGAGCGGCTGCACTTCCGGTCAGCGGCCGTTCTATCAGGAAGCACGCGGCCGCCGGCAATGTGCGGCGGTGGCCTGCTCCAGCGTGTCGGCCTCGGGCCACAGCGGGAACGCTGCGTTCCCGCAGTGGGAGAAGCGGGCGTTCCCGTTCGACTCGAGCCTTGAACTGGTCAATGCCACTCCTAGGACAGCGCTGTTTTGGGTTTGTTGGACCCTCATCAGCTAGGAGCTAGGCATGATGACCAGTTGCAGTGGATGCTTGGGACCCATAGGGTAAATCAGCACTTACAAGAGTTGTGGTGGAGGACAAAAAGTGAGATAAAAAGCCTCCACACTAGAAATATATATATATAAGTCCAAAATACTGGCGGCACTCTGGGTCTTTTCCAAAAATAGAAAAAAAATCTTTGTTTAACCCCTTCACTGCTGAGCAGTTTCACCGCTGTGTGCTCAGCTCATTTTTATTGGTTTCGCTCATCATGTTTAAACGCGATTTGAAGCCACATTTTATTATATGACGCAGACAGATTATATATCGTTCTTTCCGGCAAACTCGGCAGAGTCATAATATATCATTCTTATGTATATGTCATGTCCTGCCTGTATATTATAACAAAATATGCAATAAAATTAGAATTTTTAATCATCTACAGCGTGTAAAGTGTTTTTTTTTCCCACATTAAAAGGAAAAGGGAAGTGCTCATGCCACTGTACAGAGCACTGGTGAGACCTCACTTGGAGTACTGTGTGCAGTACTGGAGACCGTATCTCCAGAAGGATATAGACATCTTAGAGAGAGTTCAGAGAAGGGCTACTAAAATGGTGTACGGCTTGAAGGAGAAAAGTTACCAGGAAAGGCTTAATGATCTTAACATGGAAAAAAGACGAGACAGAGGAGATATGATAGAAACATTTAAATACGTAAAGGGAATCCACAAGGTAGAGGAAGGGAGTATATTTAAAAGGAAACAAAGTAGCAAAACAAGAGGACATGCAGGGTTATTCAAAGAGATCCGAATTGCTTGTGAAAGGTAACCGAACAAATTCAGTGTTCGGTTACCTTTGCTGACCATTCGGCTATCCAGAGAGCAGGCAATACGCCAAATCCTGGCGAATTGCCTGAACATACGGTGCCTGTTCGGTGCCTGTTTGAGGGCAGTGAAATCCCCATGAAAAAGCACTGCTTCGGCTATTCAGAGAACACAAACCAGCAGTGAAAGGTTCCCCTAATGCCCTGCCATTAGGTGGTTTCATTCGACAGGTTTATTCAGGAGAATCCCATAGACTTCAATGTTAAAAATATTCCCGTTTTAATTCAATATCTAAAAAACCGTTCATTATAAAATTCTGCAGCAAAAAGTCTCTTTATTTATAGATTTTTTAGGATACTTTAAGCATTTTTCTGAATTTTTTTTTTTAAAAGTTGATTTTTTTTTTTTTTTTCAGTTTACTTATTTGTTTTGTAACAGCCCTCTTTATTATCATTCCCTGGACCTCCTGTGAAAATTTCAGACATTTTCGCTCAGTAGTTTCTTTGCAAACAGTGTTTCATTTTCACAGATTCATACAAATGGTTTTGCTAATTTATTCACTGCCTCCTCTACGTCACAGCTGCTTCGGCTCTGTGTGATTCGGCTCCTGTTCGGCTCCTTCGAAGGTTAATCCAGATGTTTTTGCTTGTTTTCAGCGTGCATTCGGTTAGTTTTCGTCGGGTTTGCGGCAGCTTTTTCCTGCAATTCGGGGACCCTGTGCTGTTTGCTGAATACACCGCAGGGTCACCGAAATGCAATCGGCAAAAGGAACCGAATTGAAGAGAACGAAAAGTCACCGAACGTGCGGTGACTTTTCGAATCTCTTTGGATAACCCTGTAAGTCTCCGTGTTGCGGGATCTCGGATGTTTGTATATGGAGGTGACCTCTTCCCAGCACCGGGGCACGAGTACCTGTAAGTAGGAGTGCGGAGACCGTGGAGAAGTATATATATATATAATACTTTACCAGGAAGGATACATTGAGATTTCTCATATGTCCTGGCTTATGTAAATCACTCAAGAGTTCCCTATTAACATACCTCAATATGGAATGCACCTGTAAACATGTAACATAATGACTATATTTCCTACATATTTATTTTTCTGTGTTAATTTGTATATTTGTGTTTTGTTTCTATTATCTTTCATTTATTACTTTGTATTTCTGTAACGACTGTAAAATTTCAATGTTCTTGAACCCAGGACATACTTGAAAACGAGAGAAATCTCAATGTATCCTTCCTGGTAAAATCCTTTATAAATAAATAAATACATAAATAAATGTTGGATCAAATTCTAAACATGATAGTACAGGATGAGTATCCCGAATAGGAAATTCTGAAATATTCCAAAATTTTAAACATTTTGGTAGTGCGACATGACACAAAGAGAAGAAAATTTGCCACCTGACCCCATGTGATGAGGGATAAATTTAATAAGAAAGGTTGTATAAAGTTCCCTTAAGGCTGTGTTTATAAGGTGTGTATGAAACATAAATTTATTTTGTGTTTAGATTCGGGGCCTCATCCCCAAACTATCTCGTTATTATTTGCAAATGTTCCAAAATCCAGAAAATCCCAAATCTGAAACACTTCCACTCCTAAGAATTCTGTATAAGGGATACTCAGCCCGTAGAACACTGAGACGCAGAGATGTGCCCTGCAACTTAATGTCAGTTATACCATTTTATAAACACATATCACTCCCCCCCAAACCACCATGTCATCAGAGACTCTGAAGGTGGACACATGAAGAATTTGGTGGCTTTTAATGTGTGTTTTTTTGCCTATTATTTAGTGTTTTCCACTGGCCAGTGGAAATTATACAAGCGTTCAAGACTGCTAGCGTTGGGGCCCTTGATGCTATCGTTGGGTACCTTTAACATGAAACCATATTTGTATTCCACAAAGTGAGAAAGAAATCTTTGCAAAGTGTCACAGAACAGCAAAATTTGTAACTGCAGCGATCCTCCTTTTAACAGCAACTGCGCAGGCAGCAGAACTAGGCCAGACAATAAAGTTAGCAATATCAACTCACGCAGGATGGCCGAATACCTCTCTCCGTTTGGACGGTAGCTCGATCGCTATCTCTTAGCGCTGGAATCACTCAAGGACAGCCGGATTTCTTCTCAGCTGAATGTACTCGGTCGCTCCCTCTGTCACCGGAACACACACGAAGGCAGATGGACCCCTTCTTCACTGGATGCACAAGGACAGCTGGATGCACGATCCGCTGGTACTGGCAACACGTGAGGGCAACTGGATCTCTCCTTCGCTGAACGCACGAGGCAGCCGCTGGACGCACGATCACCACATAGGAACGTTCACCTCAGCAGTCTCCCCTTCTCTGCCTTCTCCTTGCTCTGCACATGCACTTCCACCCTTGGAAAACGCCCCTTCCCTTAGACACTGCTGGGAGGTGTAGTTCTCTTCTTGACAAATTGCATAGGCCCTCTGTAATTGAGACTACATGTTCCAGAATCCTTTGCATCTTCCTGTCTTAACAAGTTCCTTTGCCAGTGAAGAGAAAGGGAAAAAAGGGAGGGGGAAAGTACTCTGCAGCTGTGACAGGCTGCATGTCTGAGAAACACAATAGTACACACACAGTTCAAGTAGCCTGCGCTACACAATTAAAACCAGCATTTCTTTTGATACATTAATTGTTGATCGTATCTTGTTCAATTAAAGGTTAGGGCAGGACAGCTCAGCCTTAGCCCTCCAGATATTCTGGAACTACATTTCCCACAAGACTAGGTGGAACTAATGAGTGTCTTGAATACCATGGGAGATGTAGTTCAGAAACATCTAGAGCAGGGAAGTCAAATGCTGGGCCCCAGATGTTAATTGACTACAATTCTAAGAATTCTTTGAATTCAATAAATTGTCAGAACAACACAGGAAATATCTGGGGGGGGGCAGAGTTTGACAGCCATGATCTAGAGCAGTGTTGCCCAACTCCGATCCTCAAGTTCCCCTAACAGGCCAGATTTTAAGGATCACCTTGGGGAAATGCAGTCTGAATCCTGCAATCACTGAGCAGCAAATCATATCACCTGTGCTGTGCTTCAGATATCTGGCAAACCTGACCTGTTAGGGGTACTTGAAGACCATTGTTGGGAACCACTGATCTAGAGCAGGAGTCTTCAAACTTGGCTTCCTGATGTTTTGGGAACTACATTTCCCACGTGGCTCAGTCAGCCTAATGGGTGACTGAGCATCATGGGAGATGTGGTTCCCAAAACATCAGGGAGCCAAGTTTGCTGACCCCTGATCTAGAGCAACGGTCAGCAACCATAACCCTCCAGATGTTTTGCAACTACATTTCCGATGAGTCTCCATCAGGCTGATGAGTGGCTGAGAGTCATGGGAGATGTAGTTCCAAAACATCTGAAGGGCCAAGGTTGATGAGCCATAATCTAGAGACTAGAGAGCCAAGGTCGAGCACCCCTGTTCTAGATAGGGTTCCCACCCGTCCAGTTTTGACCCAGACTGTCCATTATTCGGGTCATGTGTCTGGGTTTGGGACCACCTGCCACCCGGACATATGACTCTGCCTCAGCTCAGACCTTGGAATAATTCTTCACTCACACACAGGCTGAGTGTGAGTGAAGAAATACTCCACCAATCACTGGCAGTGTGGGGGTGGTCTGCAGTGACACGTCTCCTCCCCACTCTGCCTCCTCCTATCAGCCCCTTGCTCCCTCACATGCTCCAGACCACCTGCTTGCTGGCTGTGACATGTGGAGCTGCTGGGACAGAGAGGAAGGACTGAGGAGCTGCTGGAAGGACCTGGGTAATACAGGCAGAGCAGGACTCTGTCTCTTCCCTCTCTCCTCCTCCACCCCATTGCCCCTAGTCCTCCTCTCTTTCCACCCTTCTCATCTCCCTCTCACTGTCCCCCTTTCCTTTTCACCTCTTCCCCCTCCAACCCCCTTTTTCTCCTCACTTTGCCCTCTCCCCCTCTCTCTCTGCCCTCCTTTCTCTCCCCCTTTTCCCTTTCCCCCTCTCTCTCCCTCCCCCCTTTCCCCCTCTCTCTCCCTCCCCCCCTTTCCCCCCTCACTCCCCCTTTCCCCATATCCCTCCCCTCTCCCCTTTTCTCCCTCTCTCCTGCCTCTCTCCCCCCTTATCACCCATCTCCCATTTCTCACCCTTTTCCCCCTCTCTCTCCTTTTGTCCCTCTCTCCTGCCACTCTCCCCCTTGTCACCCCTCTCCCCCTCTTTCCCCTTTTCTCCCCTCTTTCCCTCTCTCGCTCCCCTTTTCTCCCTCTCCTGCCCCTCTCCCCTTGTCACCCCTCTCCCCCGCCTCTCTCCCCCTTGTCACCCCTCTCCCCTTGTCACCCCTCTCCCCCGCCTCTCTCCCTTGTCACCCCTCTCCCCTTGTCACCCTTTTCTCCCCTCTTTCCCCCCTCTCCTGCCTCTCTCCCCTTGTCGCCCCTCTCCCTCTCTCCTGCCTCTCTCCCTTGTCACGCCTCTCCCCCTTTTCTCCCTCTCTCTCCCCTTGTCACCCCTCTCCCCCGCCTCTCTCCCCCTTGTCACCCCTCTCCCCTTGTCACCCCTCTCCCCTTGTCACCCTTCTCCCCTCTCTCCCTTGTCACCCCTCTCCCCTTGTCACCCCTCTCTCCCCCTTGTCACCCCTCTCCCCCTCTTTCCCCTTTTCTCCCTCTCTCCTGCCTCTCTCCCCTTGTCGCCCCTCTCCCTCTCTCCTGCCTCTCTCCCCCTTGTCACGCCTCTCCCCCTTTTCTCCCTCTCTCCCCCTTGTCACCCTTCTCCCCTCTCTCCCTTGTCACCCATCTCCCCCTTGTCACCCTTTTCCCCCTTTTCTCCCTCTCTCCCCCTTTGTCACCCTCTCCCCCCTTTTCTCCCTCTCTCCTGCCTCTCCAACTTTTCTCTACTCTCTCTCCAGCTTCTCTCCCCCTTTTCTTCTCACCCCCCTTTTCTTCTCACCCCCCTTTTCTTCTCACCCCCTTTCTCTCCCACTCATCTGTATGTGTACAGTGTGAGGAAGATTGGGGTGAAAGGGGCTTATTTGCAGATTAAAGGACCTGATTGGTGGTTCAGAGAGGGACTGATTTGGGGGCTAAAAGGTCTGATTTGAGGTTTGGGGGTGAAAGGGACTAAAATGTGATGTGAAAGGGAAGTACATGTATATGTGTGTGACTGAGTGTCTGAGTGTATACCCGGGAACAGCAAAAATATTTTGCCACGCGTTGTAAGTGTTCAGGTTTGGCTTCAAGAAAAGGTGACAGCCCTAGTTCTAGAGCATTTCTAGATCGGAGACGTTGAATCATGGCCACACATTACCTCTGGCAACAGCTTCTACATTTTTCTGTATTGTTCTTGCCTTTTTTTTTGAGAAAGCATTTTACCAGGAAGGCTACATTTTCAAGTATGTCCTGGGTGGCGAATGTGTACCATTAGGTGTCTTGCCCAAGGACACTTACTGCAGAGGTGCTCAGGCCGGGACTCAAACCTCTGTCTCCACAGTCTGCAGTGATGTTACCTCTACTCCACCCAGCTGGTATCTATTAGGGTTATTCAGAGAAAGGTGAAAATCAATATAACTGGCAGGAGAAGAGAACAATCTAGACCAAATAGCCGATTTGGAAAGTGAGATAAATGGGAGAATTTTTCTGGTTTGCCTATTCTGACCTAGAATTTTCACTTCTCCAATCATTCTCCTGAGTTTTACCTTTCTTTGAATAGACCTGTGTCTTTCATTACCCGTCACTCGTAACCTTGTGGTCTGATATCATAAACTTAAAATATGTTAAAATAATCAAAAGAAAGAAAGCAAAAAGTGTCTTTCAATATTTATCCACAGTCACAAGTGGCATAAACGTCTTTTTAAACTGTGAGCGTTTAACGGCATTGAGCTGTATCACGATGGAAACTAGATACTAAACCATAAATTATGCAGGAAAGTACAAATGTTAATCAACATACAGTTGTGTTCAAAATTATTCAACCCCCACTGAAATTGAGTGTTTTGGCCAGTTTGACATTGATTTTGATCATTCAGTCATCTTGCTTACAATTAAATCAAAGAGGCACGTGTAGGTCAGACAAATATAACATAACATTTATAATGAAATAACCACAAATGTCTTTTCTGTGCTCACATCATTATCAGTTTTATTCAACCCCCAAGTGACATTCAATCTTAGTACTTAGTACAACATCCTTTTACAGTTATAACAGCTTTTAAACGTGAAGCATAGCTTGACACAAGTGTCTTGCAGCGATCTACGGGTATCTTCGCCCATTCGTCATGGGCAAAAGCCTCCAGTTCAGTCACATTCTTAGGCTTGCGCACTGCAACTGCTTTCTTTAAGTCCCACCAGAGGTTCTCAATCGGATTTAAGTCAGGTGACTGCGATGGCCACTCCAAAATGTTCCAGCCTTTAATCTGCAACCATGCTCTAGTGGACTTGGAGGTATGCTTGGGATCATTGAACTGTTGAAAGGTCCACCGTCTCCCAAGCCTCAGGTTTGTGACGGACTGCATCACATTGTCATCCAATATCTCCTGGTACTGAAGAGGTACCTTGCACACGTTGAAGCTTCCCTGTACCTGCAGAAGCAAAACAGCCCCAAAGCATGATTGACCCCCCGCCATGCTTCACAGTAGGCAAGGTGTTCTTTTCTTCATAGGCCTTGTTCTTCCTCCTCCAAACATAGCGTTGATCCATGGGCCCAAACAGTTCTAATTTTGTTTCATCAGTCCACAGAACACTATCCCAAAACTTCTGTGGTTTGTCCACATGACTTTTGGCATACTGCAGTCGACTCTTCTTATTCTTTGGAGACAGCAAGGGGGTGCGCCTGGGAGTTCTGGCATGGAGGCCTTCATTACGCAGTGTGCGCCGTATTGTCTGAGCTGAAACTTCAGTACCCACATCTGACAAATCTTTTCTCAGTTCCTCAGCAGTCACACGGGGACTTTTCTCCACTCTACGCTTCAGGTAGCGCACAGCAGTCGAAGTCAGCATCTTCTTTCTGCCACAACCAGGTAGCGTTTCAACAGTGCCCTTTGCCTTGAATTTGCGAATGATGCTTCCTATGGTCTCTCTTGGTATGTTTAACATCTTTGCAATCTTCTTATAGCCATTGCCCTTCCTGTGAAGAGTAATCACCTCTTCTCTTGTCTTCCTGGACCATTCTCTTGACTTCACCATGTTTGTAACCACACCAGTAAATGTCTAGAAGGAGCTGAGTATCACAGTCATTTTAAAGCTGCCTAATTGGTGCTTATTATGCTTTATTGCTGCTCCGTGACATCCACAGGTGTTTTCAATACCTGATTGAAAACACTTGAATGAACCTCTGTTCTTCAGAGTGGTAGTCTTTAAGGCTGGGGTCAGACGAGCGCAGTGTTAACGTCCGTGTTGCCCGCACATAAGTACGTCCGTGATAGCATACAATTGTGTTAAATGGAGCCCCACACACGAAGTACGTCCGCACAGAAGTGCGGAGGCTGACGGACGCTGCATACGGACGCAGGTTAGGCAAGAACATAATACTGCTAGAACGGACGTGCGGAGTGCGCCACGTCCACAACGTCCACATAGCTTTCTGTGTGAGTGATGGAACGTGGACGTGGTCAGACGGACTGCATTTATACGTCCAGCATTTTTGACGGACAGAATGTTCTTTCATTGTAATTATCCCTGCTACATCAGTCAAAAAATACGTCAGTGAAAAAAAACGGACTGTGTGGCCACTACCTTGTCGTCAGTCAGTAAGTACGTCCGTACTGCACGGGCGCACAGTCCGTAGAAAATGCGCTCATCTAACCCTAGCCTAAGGGGTTGAATAATTGTGTCAATGAAGAATTCACAAAAGAAACATTTACTACTGTATTACAAAACCAATTGATGTCATTTTAGTTGCATATGGTTCTTTAAAAAGTCCTCGTAGGATTTCATTCTGAATACAATTACAAATGTACACTAAATTCCCTAAAACCCTTTACAGCATTGGGCGTTGAATAATTTTGAACACAACTGTATATATTACATATATATTTCCCAGCTTGGCTACATTTGGCTAAAAATTGCAATTCCCTGGTAAATTCCCTGCGCACCCCAGCTTAGTAAAAAAAAAAGGTTTGTTTATTATCATATAAATCTATACTTGGTTTATAGTTGCCTTATTGTTTTTTGTTTGGGGGGGGGGGGTTGTAAAGTAAACTTTAGACTAATTTTCCAAAACTAGAATAACTAGAGCTGCTGGCAATGACTTCGGACGTTTTGAGAGGGTGCTGAATACACCCACACAGGGTTATTCAGAAAGTGGTGAAAACCAAGAGAATGACTGGAGAAGTGAAAATTCTAGGTTAAAATAGCCAAACCAGAAAAATTCTCCCATTTATCTCACTTTCCAAATTGGCTATTTTGACCTCGAATTCTCAGTTCTCCAGTCATTCTCCTGGTTTTCACCTCTATCTGAATAACCCTGCTAGTATGACATAATGCTGACAGCCCACCCATAGCATCACATAATGCTGGCAGCCCACCCTTAGTATCACATAATGCTGACAGCCCACCCATAACATCACACAATGCTGACAGCCCACCCATAGCATCCCATAATGCTGACAGCCCACCCATAGCATCACAGAATGCTGACAGCCCACCCATAGCATCCCATAATGCTGACAGCCCACCCATAGCATCACACAATTGAATTTTTATCTCTTGCCAGCTCTTATGAGAAAGGCTGAGGCTTCGGATTTCCTGGCCATGCACAGAAAGAGACACGAGGACGTCGGACCCTGTGCAATGGGAAGGTGCAATCTCGAGGACAGTAGTGATGCTTTCGATGAGCGCAATCTAAGGGTACGTAAGCAGTCTGCTCAGAAAGCCATCTATACTGCTGATGTTATGTCAGCATTTCCCCTCTCCTATTTTACGTCTGCACACAATTACCTTTGCAAATATATCTGAAAACTCTGCAACAAAGATTAAATAAAATAAATACATTGTTTACACACTAGTCACTGACGGATAAAGGGTGCACGGGAAGGACTATGTGCCCCTGAGCTGCAATCCCATTATTAGAGATACAGGGGTCTTTTGGATGTCTGTATCTCTGATTCCGTACACCCCACAAGGTCACATGAGATGCCATTGGTGTGGCCAGAGAATAGCCTTTCCAATGATGCCAATCACAACCATGTAAAATGAACAATAAATTTAAAATAGCGTTTTTATTCTTTTTTTGTTTCGTTATAAAGCAGCAGCATTGTCCACTTTTCAATTATAAAGCGAACAATGCACTACAATAACTCAACAGTCTATTCACAAAGCACAGCAATTGCATGCAATTTCTGTGCTTTGTTTTTTGCTGCAATTCCCCACATTTTAGCGATTCTATTTAGCCGTAAATATGGTGTATTCACCATTTATCGAATGGTCATAGTGTTTTTCCGAAATTAGAGTCGGCGAAGCAATTAACAGACGTCGGAAAAAAAAAACTGCCAAATTGCGGTGATACCCGCTGAATTAGCATCAGCGAATTCCAAGTGCAAAAAAAAATAAAAAGGGAAATCTCATTTTCTCTAATAGGAGTATAAATCAATAAAATGTAGTAAAAATGTGTATGAAAAATAAGGCTAGGGTCAAACGAAAGCATTTTTACACGCGAACGTAAAAAAGTGCGTCCGAACGGATTGATGTATTTTTTCACGGAATATGCGAAAACGGTCATACGATGCGCATGTTCGTGCGTGATGTTTTACGAATCCAAACCAGGAAACTTTTTGCGTCTGGACGTTATGTTGGCCGGACATGAGCAGGGTCTGACGTCTCCAAATTACACACACACACACCGCTAGCGGGCGCAGCGCACTCTGTACGTCTGTACTAGCGGTTCTGCGTTCTCGAAAAAATGCGTTCATTTTCCACTTGCGTTGCGCGGCCGGACTTTCGTGCGACCGTACTTCGTATATTGGCCGTCATTGCCCGTCATTTGCTGCTAGTGCTGCCGTGATTAAGTGCGCCAGAACGCACGTTAAAAATGCGCTGGTCTGACCCCAGCCTTAAGTCCTTTAAAAAGTATAAAAAAGGTCTGTTGCAAAATAAAAAAAAGTCTTTTAGAAAATAAGAAAACCAAAAATGTTGTCTAAAAATATACAAAAAGGTGTTCTAAAAAATAAAAAGGGTTTTTGAAAGAAATTAAAAGAATAAATGGTTATTAAAAATATATATATATATTAAAAACAATATTATGTTTTTTCGCTGAATCCTATGGGATTCGCCTGTTTGAACCTGTCGAATTGAAATAGCGAACATCATGGAATCACCGGAATTTTGGTGGTCTGTGAAGAGAAGACACTATAGTCTTCTATGGGGCAATTTCGGTGCCATCGTATTGCGCTGTATTTTGTTGTTAATTTGCCAGTATTTGGCGAATTGACAGCTTAGGGAATAGACGAATTGACCTGAATTTGCACCGAATTGTAAATTCACCGTCCGGTGCAATTCGGGGCCAATTCGGAGCTCAGCGAATAACCTCTTCACTGTTTTATTTCTCACTGCAGAGCATTGCTGTGCAGGGTCTGTCTGGTGTCACACGAGCAGCAGGAGGACAGACCTTGTGCGGCAATGTTCAGGAGAGAGTGAGAGTGATGAGCACAGCCAGCGAACCAACTGTGAAACAAACACCAGCTCTTGGCCAAAATTGGTAAAGTGCCCCTGACGCCAGTGCTCACATACTCCTAGAAACCCAAATATACACATGAACCTGTAATAACTGTAAATAATTATTCGATAATGCAGTGTTTTTTATTTCATTATTAGGTTCGCTCAGGGAAAAGACAGGAATCGGCTTCCTCTGAATCTGCGATGGTGCCCCAGGTATAAAAATTAAGATATAAATTACCACATCATATTGATGTGGTCTTCCCGCCAACGCAAAGTAGTTATTGCACAAAATGCATCGTGATACTTCACGTTCCCCATTCTAAGGGTTGTGCGTTGGATTTCAAAAGATTAGAGAACCCAGTGAGGAGTTGCAAAGTACAAGAAATGTGTATTACATGGACTTAAATGATGAAGCACGTAGTGTAGGTGTGCCGGCTGGGCGATGCAAGAAGAAATTAAGTTTTATCAATCAAAGTGGTTGCAGAAAATGTTCCGCTATGTCCTTCCTGGAAATTCAACTCTACAGTCAACTCTATCCATAAACCCCATAAAGACAAAGCAAGTGCAAGAAAATAAGAATTATTAACTCCTTAACAACGGTTGGGCGTCGCCCATACAGGTACGCCTCGCCGACAGGTGCCGTCGCGAGCCGCAGATTGCGGGCTGCCCTGCAGCCAATGACGCGCGGCGCGTGCAGGCTGCAGGGAGGGGCCAAGGTGGCCCATTAACCTCCCTGGCGGTTTAATCTTTGTGAAAAACCGCGTCTAAAAACCGCGTCTTAGGCTAGGGTCAGACTAACGCATTTTTCACGTTGTCCGTGAAAATGTGCGTTCGAAGAATGGACGTATTTTTTCACGGAATACGCAATAGCGGTCATACGATGCGCAGTTTCATCCGTGATTTTGTACGGATCATCAATAAAACACTTCTTGCATCTGGACGTTATGTTGGCCGGACATTAGCAGTGTCTGACGTCTCCAATTCACTCACACACGCCGCTAGCGGACGCAGCGCACTCTGTACGTCAGTACTAGCGGTTTAACGTTCTCGAAAAAATGCGTTCATTTTCCACTTGCGTTGCGCGGCCGGACTTTTGTGCGACCGTACGTCGTATATTGGCTGTCATTGCCCGGCATTTGCTGCTACTACGGCCGTGATTAAGTGCGCCAGAACGCGCGTTCGCACTGCCTCAGTCTGACCCTAGCCTTAGGCTAGGGTCAAACGAAAGCATTTTTACACGCGAACGTAAAAAAGTGCATCCGAACGCATTGACGTATTTTTTCATGGAATTCGCGAAAACGGTCATACAATGCGCATTTTCGTGGGTGATTTTTTACGGATCCAAACCAGGAAACTTTGGGTGTCTGGACGTTATGTTGGCCGGACACGAGCAGGGTCTGACGTCTCCAAATCACACACACACACACCGCTAGCGGACGCAGCGCACTCTGTACATCAGTACTAGCGGTTCTGCGTTCTCGAAAAAATGCGTTCATTTTCCACTTGCGTTGCGCGGCCGGACTTTCGTGCGACCATACTTCGTATATTGGCCGTCATTGCCCGTCATTTGCTGCTAGTGCGGCCGTGATTAAGTGCGCCAGAACGCACGATAAAAGTGCGCTGGTCTGACCCCAGCCTAAAAGGTCTATTTTTTTTTGCGTCCCCTAACTATATTCCCGAGTGTTGCTTGGGGTTAAACTCCTATGTTGGAAGCGGTAACCCTCGAGCAACACTCGGGATGCCGCTGGATACATCACCTCTTCCTGCGCTCCCTCGATGTCCCTAGCTGCCTCCTCCTGCGATCGCGACCTTTTACTTCCTGGTTCCTTCGTCGCGAGAAGGAATCCAGGAAGTAAAACGCCGCGATCGTCGCCGCGATCGGTGGAGACTGCGGGGGACATCAAGGGAGCGCAGGGAGAGGTATACAGCACGAGTGTGTCTCGGGGTTACCGCTCTCAGCGGTGAAATTTAACCCCGAGACACACTCGGGATAACCGTCAGGGAGGTTAAAGACAACGGGGCGTACCTGTAATAGGATACGCATATTTGGACACCCACTACTACCAACCTCCACTTCAAATTTCTCCCTTCTGTTCCATTCTGCATGTAAAATAATTAAACTTATTTGCCATTATTTGTCATTGTTTCAGGACATCGTGTTAGCTCCAACACCACCTGATGAAATCACCAAGTAGCCGAGCTGCCGTTTTGTTGAAATTTATTTGTCGCTGACGATTTCCAATGAAATAAAATGAAAAAGAGGAAAGCGATGCTATTTCTTAACCTTTTAGAAAATTAAAAACAATGTAGGACTTTCTTCTTTATTTTTTACCATGTTAGCTTTCTTGGTAAATAAAATTTTAAAAATACCCAGTGGTGTGTTTGTGTCACTCATTTACATATTGTATGAAAAAATGTTAATTATGGTTCAGACCCATCTCTGCAGAGGCTCAAGAAATGGCCGCCTGCATGGACACTGTAAAGAAAGATTCAAAGAGCAAAACTTTATTGCTGCATTTTAAGAGCCAGTAAGGGAGTAGGGGCAGAGAAATAGATGGTGTAATTTTACCTCATGCACATTGTATGGACATTACACTTAAACATAAGGGTTAAGTCACTGAAAACGCGTTTCGCATAAAAAGCTTCATCAGTTGGTGCTACAGTAGCACCAACTGATGAAGCTTTTTATGTGAAACGCATTTTGGTACACTGTATATTTTATTACTAATAAAATTTGCCTTGTTTTACACCTATCCCGGGTCCTGGATGCTTGTATTCACTGAGGAGGGGGCTGAGGCTGATAGGTGATCCGGTGCACCTTCTGAAGTCACCGGCTGCCTACAAATCTGGTGTCTGATCGATAAGACACCAGCAAATGTGAGTATGACATTCTTCTCCTTTGTTTGCACTCCATTTTATACAATAATGCTCTATGTGAGTCATTTTATATTTTGAGGGACACGGAGGATGGTAACCCTGTAAGGAAACCACACTTCTGAGCCACGGGGTGCAGCAGAAGGAACCACTAAGGCTAGGTTCAAACGAACGCATTATTCGCAGCGACTGTCAAAAAGTGCGTCCGAACGCATTGATGTATTTTTTCACGGAATGCGCGAAAACGGTCATTCGATGCGCATTGTCGTGCGTGATTTTTTACGGATCGTTAATAAAACACTCTTTGCGTCTGGACATTATGTAGGCTGGACATTAGCAGCGTCTGACATTTCCTAATCACACACACACGCCGCTATGCCGCCGCAGCGCACTCTGTACGTCAGTACTAGAGTTTCTGCGTTCTCGAAAAAATGCGTTCATTTTCCGCTTGCACTTCCACTTTCGTGCAGCCGTACTTCGTATATTGGCCGTCATTGCCCGTCATTTGCTGCTACTGTGGCCGTGATTAAGTGCGCCTAAACGCACGTTAAAAATGCGTTAATCTGACCCCAGCCTAACAGGATAAGAAGCGCCAGCTCCAGCACATCTTTCTTTTATAATGAGGGAAATATACTCAGTGCCACAGTAATTATGTAACACCTGGCAGTAATTTCCAGTAATCGGTAAGGTTGCCAGTTCGGCCATGTTTTCCTTGGCACTTATTAATATTTTATGCAGAGGGGAGCACAGAGAAAAGTGCTGCCCTGCAACATGCATAATTTATATGCTGGAGGAAGGAAACTTGGACCAGGCAAGCACTCTGGAGTAATCCATTAAGTGTGAGTGGAACTAATTACATCTGTCTTTATACCCTGGTGTTGGATTTACGTGCACTATATCATGGTTATTCAGAGAAAGGTGAAAACCAGGAGAACTGGCAGGAGAAGAGAACAATGTACACCAAATAGCCGATTTGGAAAGTGAGATAAATGGGAGAATTTTTCTGGTTTGGTTGTACTGACCTAGAATTTCCACTTCTCCAGTCATTCTCCTGGTTTTCACCTTTTTCTGAATAAGCCTGTATATATGTTTTTATTTCTTGGAGGTTATTGACATAAAGTGATCTTCTTAAGGAGCGCTGATTCCACATTTTTTTATGAAGATTGAATGCTACGGTGGAAGTTGTGTGGGCTATAACATCGTTTTCGTGAATAATAGCAGCATATACTTGAAAACGAGAGAAATCTCAATGTATCCTACCTGGTACAATACTTTACACATAAATAAATATGTAGTTCATGATGGAGTAAATTATCAGGGTTATTCAGAGAGCGGTGAAAAGCAGGAGAATGACTGGAGAATGAAAAATTCTAGGTCAAAATAGCCAAACCGGAAAAATTCTCCCATTCATCTCACTTTCCAAATCGGCTATTTTGACCTAGAATTTTCCATTCTCCAGCTTTTCACCACTCTCTGAATAACCCTGTATATATTGCTCGTGCCAAATAGTGTTTGACCACTAGGTGGCCCCAATTACACATATCTTGTTCTCTTTGATTGCTGAACTACAACTCCCATGATCCTCTGTCCATCAGTTGCATTCAAAGGATTCAAGGAATTGTAGGCCATCAACATCTGGGGAACGTAGTTTGAGATCCCTGATATATATCATACCATAGCAAGTGCACATTATAATAATTCTCTTTCAATTAAAACTCCTTGTTTCCTTTCTGAAGCGGGTAAGTCCCGGCACAGCTGATCATCATAGAGTTATGGGATGCCTCCTTTCATAGTGCAAATTCAGAGCACAAAGGATCACTAGACAAGGGTTGCCTTTGCCAGATGGTCCAGGTTTTCCTGGACGCATATAAGGCTAGGGTCAGACGAGCGTGATTTCTACGGACTGTACGTCCGTGCAGTACGGACATCGTCAGTACGGATGACGCAGTAGTGGCCACACAGTCCGTTTTTTCACTGAAGTTATTTTTGACGGATGTAGGAGGGAAAAATAAATTACAATGAAAAAACATTCTGTCCGTCAAAAATGCTGGACGTATAAATGCAGTCCGTCTGACCATGCTCCATCACTCACACACAAAGCTATGCAGACGTTATGGACGTGGCGCACTCCGCACGTCCGTTCTAGCAGTATTACGTTCTTGCCTAACCTGCGTCCGTTTGCAGCGTCCGTCAGCCCCCGCACTTCTGTGCGCACGTACTTCGTGTGTGGGGCTCCATTTAACACAATTGTATGCTATCACAGACGTACTTATGTGCGGCAACACGGACGTTAACACTGCGCTCGTCTGACCCCAGCCTACTACATTCATGTTGATGGGCAGTGCATGAAAAATACAGCATGTAGAATCTATACGTTGTAGGTAAAAACAAATCCCAGGTCACCTGACTTGATTAACGTCCTGCAGCATAGAAGTTATTAAAAGGAAAAAACTTTATTGGTATATTTGCATTCAGGACAATAAAAACATATAAGAGAAAAACGTATAAATGTGAACGTATAGATGTTGAATCAATGCATATAGAGACCACTAAGGCTGGGGTCAGACGAGCGTGATTTCTACGGACTGTACGTCCGTGCAGTACGGACATCGTCAGTACGGATGACGCAGTAGTGGTCACACAGTCCGTTTTTTCACTGAAGTTATTTTTTGACGGATGTAGGAGGGGAAAATAAATTACAATGAAAAAACATTCTGTCCGTCAAAAATGCTGGACGTATAAATGCAGACCATCTGACCTCGCTCCATCACTCACACACAAAGCTATGCGGACGTTGTGGACGCAGCGCACTCCGCACGTCCGTTCTAGCAGTATTACGTTCTTGCCTAAGGCTAGGGTCAGACTAACGCATTTTTCACGTTGTCCGTGAAAATGTGCGTTCGAAGAATGGACGTATTTTTCACGAATCGCAATAGCGGTCATACTATGCGCAGTTTCATCCGTGATTTTGTACGGATCATCAATAAAACACTTTTGCATCTGACGTTATGTTGGCCGGACATTAAAGCGTCTGACGTCTCCAATTCACTCACACACGCCTCTAGCGGACGCAGCGCACTCTGTACGTCAGTACTAGTGGTTTAACGTTCTCGAAAAAATGCGTTCATTTTCCACTTGCGTTGCGCAGCCGGACTTTTGTGCGACCGTACTTCGTATATTGGCCGTCATTGCCCGGCATCTGCTGCTAGTGCGGCCGTGATTAAGTGCGCCAGAACGCGCGTTCGCACTGCCTCAGTCTGACCCTAGCCTAACCTGCGTCCGTTTGCCGCGGCCGTTGTGCGTCCGCAGTTCAGTGCGGACGTACTTCATGTGTCAGGCTCCAATGGACTTACTTTCATGCTATCACGGACGTACTTTTAGGCGCAATCACGGACGTGAACACTACGCTCGTCTGACACCAGCCTCAGACTGATAGGGTTTCTACTTGAGCTGTAAGGCTAGGGTCAAACGAAAGCATTTTTACACGTGAACGTAAAAAAGTGCGCCGAACGGATTGATGTATTTTTTCACGGAATATGCGAAAACGGTCATACGATGCGCATGTTCGTGCGTGATGTTTTACGAATCCAAACCAGGAAACTTTTTGCGTCTGGACGTTATGTTGGCCGGACATGAGCAGGGTCTGACGTCTCCAAATCACACACACACACCGCTAGCGGGCGCAGCGCAGTCTGTACGTCCGTACTAGAGGTTCTGCGTTCTCGAAAAAATGCGTTCATTTTCCACTTGCGTTGCGCGGCCGGACTTTCGTGCGACCGTACTTCGTATATTGGCCGTCATTGCCCGTCATTTGCTGCTAGTGCGGCCGTGATTAAGTGCGCCAGAACGCACGTTAAAAATGCGCTGGTCTGACCCCAGCCTAAAAGATCGGCATCAATTTAACAGCTAGTTACCAATAGCAATGGAGGCTGATATACAGAAGATCTTATTCCTATTTTTCATAATTTCTACATTAAGTGTATAAATTATACATGATGCAGGGCAGCACTTTTCCCTTTGCTCCCTCTGCATGATATAGTAATAGGTGTCAGGGAAAACATGGCTGACTTGGCAACCCTAGTCTAGACTTGAGTTGCCAGGTCGGCCATGTTTTCCTGGACACATATCATTTATTCATGTTGATGGGCAGTGCATGAAAAATGCCGCCCCGCAGCATGTATAATCCATACGCTGAAGGTAAGAAATAAAATAAAATCGGATTCCCCGGTGATCTGCTTTGATCTCCTACCTGCAATATATGGTTTATACATGTTGCAGGGCACTCACCCTCTGAATGATATAGTTATGTGTCCAGGAAAACATGGCCGACCTGGCAACCCTAGACTGCAAGGCTGGTGTAAACGTAAAGAGCTCTGGTAAATGTAGAAACTCCATAGACTTTAATGGCTCCGGTTACATTATTATCTCAGGGACAGGAGACCTCCTATGGATGGAGCGTTTCGCGTCATCTGTTTGGAGTGTCCACTAAGGCTGGCGGCACACGAGCGGATTTTTTTGCGTCCGTCTGTGCGTGCAATTTGCCGTCCATGGTAGCTTTTTGCTGGAGTCAATGAAGAACACCGCACGATGCACCTGCACACTTGTTCGTGCACAGCTTTTGCGTATTGCTACGGACGCAAAAATGGCATGGGCGTGAAAAAGCTAGGCGTCCCGCAGGAACTACGTGCTGCTTCCTGTGTGCGTGAATATTTGCGCAAGAGCGAAGGCCGGCACACTGAAGCATCTTGCCATCTTCTGATCCACGTTTATAACTTCTGATCGTCTGTCACTGTCGTCGTAACGTGGGGGCAGGGGGTGCGGCCCGCACCAGGTGACACCCGCCTTTAGGGTGACACCGTCACCCTAAGGGCGGGTGTCTCACCCTCCGCCGCGTATTCGCTCCCTGCGAGCGTCCGAAGCATGCAGCTTCGGCGCTCGCCTGGAGGAAACACGTCACCAGCCAATCGCGGCTGGTCACGTGGCTCCCCCAGGCGAGCGCCCAAGCTGAGCGCCGCCGGACGCTCTGAGGGAGCGAAAAACGCGGCGGAGGTGAGCTGGGGCATATCCATGAGGAGCTGGGGCACATCCATGAGGAGCTGGGGCATGTGCTGGGGCATATCCATGAGGAGCTGGGGCATGTGCTGGGGCATATCCATGAGGAGCTGGGGCATATCCATGAGGAGCTGGGGCATGTGCTGGGGCATATCCATGAGGAGCTGGGGCAGTATCCATGAGGTGCTGGGGCATATCCATGAGCTGCTGGGGCATATCCATGAGGTGCTGGGGCATATCCATGAGCTGCTGGGGCAAATCCATGAGCTGCTGGGGCATATCCATGAGGTGCTGGGGCATATCCATGAGCTGCTGGGGTAAATCCATGAGCTGCTGGGGCAAATCCTTGAGCTGCTGGGGCATATCCATGAGCTGCTGGGGCAAATCCATGAGCTGCTGGGGCATATTCATGAGGTGCTGGGGCAAATCCATGAGGTGCTGGGGCAAATCCATGAGGTGCTGGGGCATATCCATGAGGTGCTGGGGCAAATCCATGAGCTGCTGGGGCATATCCATGAGGTGCTGGTGCAAATCCATGAGGTGCTGGGGCATATCCATGAGCTGCTGGGGCATATCCATGAGGTGCTGGGGCAAATCCATGAGGTGCTGGGGCAAATCCATGAGGTGCTGGGGCATATCCATGAGGTGCTGGGGCAAATCCATGAGGTGCTGGGGCATATCCATGAGCTGCTGGGGCATATCCATGAGGTGCTGGGGCAAATCCATGAGCTGCTGGGGCATATCCATGAGGTGCTGGGGCAAATCCATGAGGTGCTGGGGCATATCCATGAGCTGCTGGGGCATATCCATGAGGTGCTGGGGCAAATCCATGAGGTGCTGGTGCAAATCCATGAGGTGCTGGGGCATATCCATGAGGTGCTGGGGCATATCCATGAGCTGGGGCAGTATCCATGAGCTGGGGCAATATCCATGAGCTGGGGCAATATCCATGTGCTGGGGCAGTATATCCATGAGCTGGGGCAGTATATCCATGTGCTGGGGCATATCCATGTGCTGGGGCATATCCATGAGCTGGGGCATATCCATGAGCTGGGACAAAATCCATGAGAGGAGCTGGGGCAAAATCCATGAGAGCAGCTGGGGCATTATCAATTAGAGCAGCTGGGGCAGTATATCCTTGAGCTGGGGCAGTATATCCATGAGCTGGGGAAGTATATCCATGAGCTGGGGCAGTATATCCATGTGCTGGGGCAATATCCATGAGCTGGGGCATATCCATGAGCTGGGGCAAAATCCATGAGAGCAGCTGGGGCATTATCAATTAGAGCAGCTGGGGCAGTATATCCATGAGAGGAGCTGGGGCAGTATATCCATGAGAGGAGCTGGGGCAATATCCATGTGTGCTGGGGGCAGTATCCATGAGAGCTGGGGCAATATCCATGTGTGAGCTGGTCTGGGGCAATATATCCATGTGTGAGCTGGTCTGGGGCAATATATCCATGTGTGAGCTGAGGCGCAATATATCCATATGTGAGCTGAGGCGCAATATATCCATATGTGAGCTGAGGCGCAATATATCCATATGTGAGCTGAGGCGCAATATATCCATATGTGAGCTGGGGCAATATATATCCATGGGTGAGCTGCTGGGGGCAATATATAACTGTGAACTGGGGCAATATATCCATATGTGAGCTGGGGGCAATATATATCCATGGGTGAGCTGCTGGGGGCAATATATCCAGAGCTGCTGGGGGCAATATATATCCATGTGTGCTTTCACTGCCTTCGAACAGGCAACGTACTTGCTGGCAGCTGGCAAAAAGTTGTGTGAGCATATGAGAGAGCTCCACAGCAATAAACCTCACAGTAATGTGCGCTGTGTGTATGAGCATTCAGTGTTATATGGGAGTACTGATTTAGGAGTAAGAGTAGTTAAAAAACAAAATCTGTAAAACTCGGGGGGGGGGGGTGACACCATAAGTTACCGCACCGGGTGACACCAACCCTAGTGACGCCACTGTCGTCTGTTGAACACAATCAGGGTTAGTCAAAGAGATCCGAATTGCTGGCGAAAGGTAACCGAATGCTGAAATTCAGTGTACGGTTACCTTTCCTGGCCATTCGGCTATTCAGAGAGCAGGCAATTCGCCAAATGTTGGCGAATTGCCTGCACATACGGTGCCTGTTCGGTGCCTGTTCGAGGGCAGTGAAATCCCCATGGAGAAGCAATGCTTCGTCTTTTCAGAGAACAAAAACAAGCTGTGAAAAGTTGCCGAAATGCTCTGCCATTCAGTGGTTTCATGCGGCAGGTTTAGGCTGGGGTCAGACCAGCGCACTTTTAACGTGCGTTCTGGCGCACTTAATTACGGCCGCAGTAGCATCAAATGACGGGCAATGACGGCCAATATACGAAGTGGAATTTTAACTCATTATTTCGGGAACGCAGAACCGCTAGTACTGACGTACAGAGTGCGCTGCATCCACTAGCGGCGTGTGTGTGTGATTAGGAGAAGTCAGACGCTGCTCATGTCCGGCCAACATAACGTCCAGACGCAAAAAGTTTCCTGGTTTGGGTCCGTACAAAATCACGCACAAAAATTGCGCATCATATGACCTTTTTCGCGCATTCCGTGAAAAAATACGTCAATGCATTCGGACGCACTTTTTGACGTTCGCGTGTAAAAATGCTTTCGTTTGACCCTAGCCTTAATCAGTAGAATCCCATAGGCTTCAATGTTAAAAATATTCCCGTTTTAATTCAATATCTAATAAACCGTTGATTATAAAATTCTGCAGTAAAAAGTCTCTTTATTTATAGATTCTTTAGGATCTTTTAGGCATTTTTTTGCAAACATTTTTTTCCGTTTTTTTTTTTAAAGCGTTTTTTCTTTTTTCTTAAAAGTCCTTTTTATTATCATTCATTGGATCTTATATGTAAATTTCAGACATTTTCGCTCTGTAGTTTCTTTGCAAACAGTGTTTTACTTTTCAAACATGCAAGCGTACTGTTTTTTTTTCCACTCCATTCATCTGCGGTGTCGGCTGCTCTGCGCTGTGATCGGCTCCTGCTTGGGTTTCTCCGGCGTGTTCGGCGGGGTTAATCCAGATGTTTTTGCGGGTTCCGGTGTGCGTTCGCCCTGGTTTTGCGGTGAGTTTTCGGCAGGTTTGCGGCGACTTTTCCCTGCATTAAGGCGGCCCTGTGGTGCTTGCTGAATACACCGCAGGGTCGCCGAAATGGGATCGTCAAATCGCACCGAATTGAAGAGAACGAAAAGTCACCGAACGTGCTGTGACTTTTCGATTCTCAAGCCGGACTATCTCCCGTCAAAATGTGCGTCCGTTACGGATGCACTGTATGCAGTACCTGTACGCTCGTGTGCCGCCAGCCTTAGGACCGTGTCAGATGAGCACCCGTACTGACGTACCTACTGGCGTCTGTCGCAGCCTTGTGACGCTGCAACGGGGCCGGTCACATGCTGTAGTGCGCACGAAATGTGTGTTACAAGTGTACTTGCACAAAGCCTCCCCGTCAAAACGCTAGGACACTCGTTGACTGGACTGCAAAGCGCGATCCTCTATAGGAGGGGTGACCCTTGCAGCGCTGAGCGCACTGACTGCGCTCATCGAGGTGGCCAGACGGGCGTTGAGTGGAAGGAATGTCCACTCTCACGGTCGTTCCTTCCGCTCTCAAAAGAAGCTCATCTGACCCCGGCTTAAGACGAGATGTCCTCTCCCGTCTTTTGTAACCTTGAGGCCGGGAATAACTCATGGCTGCTCTGTATCGTCCGTGCAGGAACATAATATTTTAACTCACTTTCATGTACTTTACCCTGAGAGATTATCAGATATTTTCGCTGAATTCCACAGGTTGCGACTTTTCGCCTACAAGTTGTTTGACATATCTCGCTGTCTCGACCTTAGATCTGAGTCCTAGGTCTGAGCCGGGGAGGAGTTCAGCCAGAGTTTCCCAATCCCTCCATAGCACACCTCCCCGCCACCAGCCAATAGTGATCCCCATCTCCTCCTTTCACTGGTCTGCTCCCATAACCCAGGAAGACAGAGCTCAGTGCACTTTCACCATGGTGTGGTTCAGAGTCAATGCGAACAGAGACGTTAACCCCGAGCTTGCACGGGAAAGGGAATCCCCATCGTTTAACGTGGAGACCCTTGTTACCGTGCTGGATGGATCCTTGGAGGAGACGCATCTGCGTAGATCCGTGGGTGAGTGTGATCTGTTATTATTTATAAAGCACCAACATATACCGCAGCGCACAATCTGTGTGCCTGTTCGTTGATACTGTAATCCCCGTACGAGTCTGCAAAGTGGAGTATTTTCTTTTTAACCCTCTAAGTACCACCTGTTTGGCTGTTTTGACTCCTGTCACTTTTTTTAGGGATGAAACGCAATCAAGGACTCAACGTTGATTTTTGTGTTTTCCTGTGCGTGTGCCATGTTTGCTTGATGAAGGGCAGTGTTTCCCAAACCGGTCCTCAGGACCTGCTGACAGGCCAGGTTTGCAGGATATCTGAAGCACAGCACAGGTGATCTGATTTGCTGCTCAGTGATTGCAGGATTCAGTCTGTATTTCCCACACTAATTCTTAAAACCTGTCCTGTTAGGCTAGGGACAGATGAGCGCATTTTCTGCGGCCACCGTCAAAATGTACGTCGATGCGTGCGCACGCATTTTTTCACGGAATACGCTTAAGTGGTCAGACGATGCGCAATTCTGGACGTATTTCATGACGATGGGGTGAAAAGAAGTCTAGGGAAATCCGGCTGTTTGAACGTTATGTTGGCCGCACACTAGCAGCGTCTGACATCTCCTAATCACGCACACACGCCGCTATGCGGCCGCAGCGCACTCTGTACGTCAGTACCAGCGGTTTCACGTTCTCGAAAAAATGCGTTCATTTTCCACTTGCGTTGCGCGGCCGGACTTTTGTGCGACCGTACTTCGTATATTGGCCGTCATTGCCTGTCATCTGCTGCTAGTGCGGCCGTGATTATGTGCGCCAGAACGCGCGTTCGCACTGCCTCAGTCTGACCCTAGCCTTAGAGGTACCTGCGGAGCAGGGTCCAGAACCACTGCTGAAGGGGAAACTGCTTTGCCAGACCAACCAGATTTTCTTGTCTGCATGTTACTAATTCATCATGCAGACAGACAGCTCCGGGAGGATCAGCCCTGTAACATGTACAATTCATATGCTGCAGGAGGAAAATACGTTGCCCAGTCAAGTCATGCCTAAGGTTGCCAGGTTTTTATCATGTTTTCCTGGAAACCTCTCACTACTTCACACAGAGGGGATCACAGGGAAAAGTGCTGCCCTGCAACATGTATAATTCATATGCTGCAGGAAGGAAAACCCAGGCCGGTCACCTGGGATTATCTTTTTGATTACTTGCCTGCAGTGTATTGATTCTACATGCTGCAAGGTGGCATTTTTCATGCTCTGCCCATCCGCATGAATAAATTACATGCTCGGAGGAAAACCTGGCCGATCTGGCAACACCTGAAGATTGGTGTCATGCAAGAGATAATCCTGATATTTAATGAAAGCGACTTTACTGCACTTCTCCCCCCCTCTGTGAAATAACAACCGATTTCTTTCAGTGGATTGATGATACCTATAGAGGCAGCATTCTTCATGTTTTGCCCATCAGGTTGTACAAGTGATGTGTGCAGGAAAACCTGACAGATCTGTCAGTGTGTAAACTCCATTGGTAACTGCAAACTGTTTACTGATGGGAGTTATAGTCTGGTCACACTGGATTAAGAACAAGTAGGACTCCCAGTAAAATAAAATATTGGGGCGGGGCTTCCAATTTTTTTTTTTTTTCTCTTTCCCCTAAAATTGGGTAAATCCTATAAAATAGCGTTTCCCAAACCTGGTCCTCAGGTCCCCCCTAACAGGTCAGGTTTTAAGGATTGCCTTGGAAACGCAGACTGAATCCTGCAATCACTGAGCAGCAAATCATATCACCTGTGCTGTGCTTCAGATATCCTGCAAACCTGGCCTGTTAGGAGAACCTTTTTGTTCTTCATCTCAAAGGATTAACCGGGTACCTGAACCTGGCTGTTAATCCATACTTTATTCTGAAAGCTGTCAAAGGCTGCACAATGGTTGGGGTGTCTCAAATTGCATAACAGGGTGTTTGGTAAATGCTGTAAACTGAGACTGTAAAGGGGGGGGGGGCTGACATTTTGGTAAAAATCCTTTCCGAAGGAGTTATTCACCATTCAGTGAATTGACCTAGAATTGCCAATTTAAGGCCAAAATAATTGATCTGATTACAGAATTGGTGTGCATTTTAAATTCGTCCATTTCGGCCAAAAATACAGCAAATTTTATTAAGCATAATTAGAACAAATTCATAAAGTACTGTATAGTTGGTATATGGTTTTATTTTCTATGATGCCCAGCTATAGGTGAGGTAAAAAAAATTATATATATATATATATATATATATATATTCCGCGCACACAAAGTCTTCAAATATAAAGTAAATAAGGAGTTTTATTCAAAAAGTAATCGACGTTTCAGTCCATCAGGACTTTCATCAGGATGTATAAGAAAGAAAAAAAACACAAAAAAAAGGAAAGGATTAATCCTGCACAGGTGAAAGATAAGAGGAGCACCAAACCAATCAAGTTCAGTGCTAACCTTCCCATATACACAAAACAAACCAGAGATCAGAAAAAACAATGTTACAAACAAAGCAAAATTTTACAAAAACAATATCCAGACAACGAGCTAATACGGTATCTACAATAGATAATATGTCATATGCCAAATATAGCAGAATAAGTGAAAGAACAGCAAACCCATTATAAACATTGAATTGTTATAAAATGTTAAAAACAAGACTAGAGAACAATTGAGACCTAGCGGAGGCTTAAATAGCAATGTAGATTATTCTGTTCATTTAAACCTTTCGGGTTAATAGTATCAAGCGTAAAAATCCAAAAGGATTCTCGTTTGAGTAATGCCAAGGCTCTGTCCCCACCCCTGGGTAAGGGAGGAACATGATCAATCCCCATCACACGCAAGGAAGACAGCGGATGTCGTTTATCCTGGAAATGACGGGCAACCGGTTGCAAATTGTCTTTTCCAGAAAGAGCCCCCCTAATCGCTGTACGATGATTAGCCAACCGCACACGCAAGTTGTTTTTGAGTTTTACCAATATAAGAAAGTCCACAGGGACAGGTGAGACGATAGATAACGAATTCAGTGGTGCACAACAATCCTATGTCTGATAGTGTACTTCTTGCCACTGTGGGGGTGTTGAAAGATGTGACCGGTAATCATTGAATTACACGTAGTGCACCCTGTGCAACGAAAACATCCTGGATGTTGTACTGGGACTCGATTTAATTACAGAGAATGGATCGGTCCGGACTAAAAATATCTCTAAGATTTTTGTTTCTTTTATGGCCAATCAATGGAGGGATTTTAAAAGCTTCAGGTAATTGAGAATCCGTCTGTAAAATATTCCAGTTACGTTTAATACATTTAGTCAACATACCAGACCTGGTATTAAAGGTCTGTGGAAACACAAGCCTTTTAGGGTTAACCTTAACGACCTCAGATGGATTCTGAAACTTAATTTCAGCAGCCCACGCTGTACAAAGCGTTGATACATTTCCTTTATGTGTATTCTACAGGTCTCCCCCGCAGAGTTATTGCGGAAGACACGTAGGAATTGAGAAGCCGGGAGTGACTCAAATAGATGAGGGGGGGGGGGAGCTACTTGACTGAAGAATAGTATTACGGGCCGTCTCCTTCCTAAATAGGCTGTAACCCACTTTATTTCCTTCACGCCTGAAGGAAAGGTCCAGAAAATTTATATTTTCCGAACTAAGCTCGTATGTAAAACGAACCGTAGACTCAATGTGATTGATACGGTCCATAATGGCATGGAATTCATTATGTGAACCCTCCCAGATGAGAAAAACATCATCAATAAAGCGACAGTATGCCTTCAACCCATTCAAAAACAAAAGGTAAAATATATGTGTGGTTTCATACACATACATGTAAGCGTTAGCATACATTGGGGCCATAGGGGCCCCCATGGAAGTCCCCGACTTTTGAAGGTAAAATTGATCCTCGAACCTGAAATAGTTTAAGGTTAAGTGCAATAATGACAGAATAAATTTGAATTGGAAAGTCCGGTGGTTTTTCAAGATATCACGAACAGCCGCTATACCCGTATCGTGTGGAATAATGGTGTAAAGGCTCTTCACATCCATGGTTGCAAAGAGTGTATCAGGAGTTATCCACTGCCTGCACTCGGCTAACAACTTCAGAAGAATCTCGAACACAGGTGTGAAGAGCCATCACAGGACCTTTTGAGTATAGAGTCAAGCAACTTCCCAAGAGGTTCGAGAAGGCCAGACCTTGCTGACACAATGGGTCTCCCAGGGGGTGCCCGCTCGTTCTTATGTATTTTTGGAAGTGTATATAATATCGGAATTTTCGCATGTTTGACAAGAAGATAAGAAAACAATGATTGTGGGATAATATCACTATCAAAAGCTACCTCTAGTGTTTCTCTAATGATGTTCTAAAACTGATATGTAGGATCATGATCACATTTCAAGTACGTCTGAGTATCACTTAGTTGAGAAAAAATTTAATTTCTATAATCAGAGTATCGTAAAATCACAATACCCCCGCCTTTATCGGCAGGGCGGATGGTAATGGACAAATCATCAGCCAAACTTTTAATGGCACTTCGTTCCTCCCTCGTGGTGTTCGTAGGGAAATGGATTTTATTCTTAAGAATATTTTCAGACTCCCTGTGCAAAATCCGTGAGAAAGTTTTAATGGAAGCATGAGTAGCGGGTGGATCGAATGTACTCCGCAATCTCGTCAGTAGGAGGATGCTCACTAAAAAATTCCGACAACCTGAGTGAACGGGCGAATGCAAACTGTTCCACCTCCCAAGTGAAAGGATAAGGGCGAGACGTGGGCACAAAACTGAGACCCTTACTGAGAACACGACTCTCAACCTCAGTAAGAGTACGGTCGGAAAGATTATATATAGGAATCAATTCCGGCGACGGGGTGGACGTCCCCGCGCCGCTCTGATGTAATTTGCTTCTGCTCTGACCCCTCCTGGTGCGTCTCCGCCTCGGTCGATGGGGTTTGTAATGCCTGATATCATAGGGTTCTCTGACCAATCCCAGTCCCGGTTGTAAAAAAGAGCTCCTGGTTTGAATATTGCCCTGAAGTTTCAGTGCATCCTGAGTCGGGAGTTCATTATCAGAGGCAGATTCACCAGAAGTAACATCAATGGTAGGTTTAGAAGGTCTATTAATACGAACACGTCGTGAATTCCTCCAGGGCTGCCCTTCACCAATTAACCATCTGTAGACCCGATGCTCAGAATAGTCCGCATTCACACGGTCAAGTTTTTCCCTTTTAAAACGGACCAGGTCTTTCTTGTATTTCTCCAAGTCAACTGCAAGTTTAGAAATCAGAGACTCACATGTGGGGGTCATTCACTAGATCAGAGTGTTTCGACTCAGAATCATTTAGTCTTAATTTTTAAAAGTTTGAGTTCCTTACCCACTTCTTCGATCACAAGGAGAATTAAAAACAAAGAGCATTTAAGGATCGCAATCCATCTACGACACATATCTGGATTATTCCTTCCAATAGTGGGTGTATTGCGAATCCGAAAACCCCTCGGGATCTTTTTCATCCCATCAATTTTACCTTCAAAAGTCGGGGACTTCCATGGGGGCCCCTATGGCCCCAATGTATGCTAACGCTTACATGTATGTGTATGAAACTAAACCTATTTTACCTTTTTGTTTTTGAATGGGTTGAAGGCATACTGTCGCTTTATTGATGATGTTTTTCTCATCTGGGAGGGTTCACATAATGAATTCCATGCCCTTATGGACCGTATCAATCACATGGAGTCTACGGTTTGTTTTACATACGAGCTTAGTTCGGAAAATATAAATTTTCTGGACCTTTCCTTCAGGCGTGAAGGAAATAAAGTGGGTTACAGCCTATTTAGGAAGGAGACGGCCCGTAATACTATTCTTCAGTCAAGTAGCTTCCACCCCCCCCCCCCATCTATTTGAGTCACTCCCGCTTCTCAATTCCTACGTGTATTCCGCAATAACTCTGCGGGGAGACCTGTAGAATACAGATAAAGGAAATGTATCAACGCTTTGTACAGCGTGGGCTGCTGAAATTAAGTTTCAGAATCCATCTGAGGTCGTTAAGGTTAACCCTAAAAGGCTTGTGTTTCCACAGACTTTTAATACCAGGTCTGGTATGTTGACTAAATGTATTAAACGTAACTGGAATATTTTACAGACGGATTCTCAATTACCAGAAGCTTTTAAAATCCCTCCATTGATTGGCCGTAAAAGAAACAAAAATCTTAGATATTTTAGTCCGGACCGATCCATTCTCTGTAATTAATCGAGTCCCAGTACAACATCCAGGATGTTTTCGTTGCACAGGGTGCACTACGTGTAATTCAATGATTACCGGTCACATCTTTCAACACCCCCACAGTGGCAAGAAGTACACTATTAGGATTTTGTGCACCACTGAATTCGTTATCTATCGTCTCACCTGTCCCTGTGGACTTTCTTATATTGGTAAAACTCAAAACAACTTGCGTGTGCGGTTGGCCAATCATCGTACAGCGATTAGGGGGGCTCTTTCTGGAAAAGACAATTTTCAACCGGTTGCCCGTCATTTCCAGGATAAACGACATCCGCTGTCTTCCTTGCGTGTGATGGGGATTGATCATGTTCCTCCCTTACCCAGGGGTGGGGACAGAGCCTTGGCATTACTCAAACGAGAATCCTTTTGGATTTTTACGCTTGATACTATTAACCCGAAAGGTTTAAATGAACAGAATAATCTACATTGCTATTTAAGCCTCCGCTAGGTCTCAATTGTTCTCTAGTCTTGTTCTTAACATTTTATAACAATTCAATGTTTATAATGGGTTTGCTGTGCTTTCAGTTATTCTGCTATATTTGGCATATGACATTATCTATTGTATTAGCTCGTTGTCTTGATATTGTTTTTGTAAAATTTTGCTTTGTTTGTAACATTGTTTTTTCTGATCTCTGGTTTGTCTTGTGTATATGGGAAGGTCAGCACTGAACTTGATTGGTTTGGTGCTCCTCTTATCTTTCACCTGTGCATGATTTAATCATTTCCTTTTTTTTGTGTTTTTTTTTTCTTTCTTATACATCCTGATGAAAGTCCTGATGGACTGAAACGTCGATTACTCTTTGAATAAAACTCCTTATTTACTTTATATTTGAAGACTTCTCGTGTGTGTGAATATATAATAGATTATTTATATATCTCTCTATCTCTCTCTCTCTCTATCTCTCTCTCTATCTCTCTATCTTCTCTCTATCTCTCTCTCTATCTCTCTCTATCTCTCTCTATCTCTCTCTATCTCTCTCTATCTCTCTACTATCTCTCTCATATCTCTCTCTATCTCTCTCTCTCACTCTCTCTCTATCTCTCATCTCTCTAAATTCTATCTCTCTAATCTATCTCTCCTCTATTCTCTCCTCTATCTCTCTCCTCTATCTCTCTCTCTCTCTTCTCTATCTCTCTCTACCTATCTCTCTCATATCTCCTCTCCTATCTCTCTCTATCTCTCTCTATCCTCTCTCTATCCTCTCTCTCTTCTCTCTCTATCTCATCTCTACTCTCTTCTCTATCTCTCTCCGACCCTTTAAGGCTCTAGGGTCAGACGAAGCAGTTTTATAACGTGCGTTTTAGGCTAGGGTCAGACGAAAGCAGTTTTTAACGTGCGTTTTAGGCTAGGGTCAGACGAAAGCAGTTTTTAACGTTGTCCGTGAAATGTGCGTTCGAAGAATGGACGTATTTTTTCACGGAATACGCGCAATAGCGGTCATACGATGCGCAGTTTCATCCGTGATTTTGTACGGATCATCATAAAACACTTGTGCATCTGGACGTTATGTTGGCCGGACATTAGCAGCGTCTGACATCTCCAATTCACGCACACACGCCTCTAGCGGACGCAGCGCACTCTGTACGTCAGTACTAGTGGTTTAACGTTCTCGAAAAAATGCGTTCATTTTCCACTTGCGTTGCGCAGCTGGACTTTTGTGCGACCGTACTTCGTATATTGGCCGTCATTGCCCGGCATCTGCTGCTAGCACGGCCGTGATTAAGTGCGCCAGAACGCGCGTTCGCACTGCCTCAGTCTGACCCTAGCCTTAGACGCACAAAATCACGGCCGTGCTAGCAGCAAATGACGTCCAATGCCAGGGAACACACGAAGTACGGCCGCACGAAAGTTCGTCCGCGCAACGCAAGTGGCAAACCGCTAGTACGGACGTACAGAGTGCGCTGCGTCCGCTAGAGGCGTGTGTGCGTGATTGGGAGACGTCAGACGCTGCTAATGTCCGGCCAACATAACGTCCAGACACAAAGTGTTTTATTGATGATCCGTACAAAATCACGGACGAAAAGGCGCATCGTATGACCGCTATCGCGTACTCCGTGGAAAAAATGCGTCCATTCGTTCGAACGCACTTTTTCACAGACAACGCGAAAAATGCGTTAGTCTGACCCTAGCCTTAAAGTGGCCTCGCAGGGCCATACAGAACATTCACATATAAAAGTATATAGTGTAAAGTCTCAGAAGAAACATAATATCAAAGCTCAAAATCTCAGAAAACAGGGGATGGGGCGTCAAATCAAATGATAATAAAAAAGGTTGCCGCTATGACGTCCCCAGCCGGGAACATACAGGTCAGAAAAGTTTAGGCAAGAGACAAAAAGGGTTGAGATGCCGTGTAGAAAAAATAGTAATTTGCATAACATACATAGGGAACCCCAAGCTGGAAAGGGCCGAGTAAGGCCGAGCGGAACCCTGTCCCGTCCCGAATCCAGTCTTAACCCGGGTCTATCGTAGGAGATGTAAGACCTCCGATCAGAACCGGGAGCCCCCGGGGCTGGAAAAAGACCTAAGGAACGCAGCAGAGGCCATGCTGCCTCAGGGGAGGACACCAGGTGTGACAAAGTGTTGTGGTTTATGTACATAGACCCCACCACCCCCCCCACCTATATCGAACCCCACAGCCCCTCAAACGCTGAGATCTCTTGAAATTGCCTCCGGGCGACCAGTGTCACAAAAGGGAGATCATTAAATAAAGACAGAGATAAAACCTCAAACGATCGGGGCTCGGGCTGCAGGGATCGACATCAAGCGGCGCTTATCAGCTTCCGACTTCGTCACCGCCAACACAGGGGGGAGTCCGCCGGGGCTGTAGCCGCCTTCCTAATACGGATAGCAGTTTGAATAACAGGCCCGTTCGGCGTCTCAATCGCAGAAGACACAAATTTATCAAGGGGCAGCAGGTTGGTGTCGGCTATCGTCTCCGGGATCCCCCATATACGAACATTCTTCTGGCGATGTCGGTTTTCAGCCGCCTCTACCGCTCCCGTAAGCATCACAACCTGTGACTGTAGCGATTCCACCTGTGGCACCAAGAGTGTCTGTTTCGTCCCAACTTCCTCAACATGAACCTCCACAGCTGTCAATCGTTCTTTAACCATCGTCAGGTCCGTGGACAAGGCTGCGAAATCCGCCCGCCATATCGCCTTCATCTCACCCAGTGCCTCGTCCAGCAAGCACCGGACATCTTCCCTCGTGAAGGACAGACAATCTGTGCCCATCCGCTTCCCAGGAGCAGCTGGAAGAGGTCAGCAGAACTGACACGCTCAGATGTCGCCCCAAGCCGATGCACCACTGGCATCTCTGGGGACCCCCTCCGACCGACCTGCAGCCCCTGTGTCCAGGGTGACTGCCGTGCGACCGCAGAGGCCTCCGACCAATATGGGTCTTCGTCTTCCGCAGAGCTCGTCGTGGGAGACAGGTATGTGTGGGGCTCACCCTGTCGTTTTCACCGGACCTCACCCAAGGCGTCACGGATGTCCCGTTGTTGGGGGCTGTCCCGTGTCAGGGACTGCTTCCCTGTCTTCCTTCCCATGAGAAAGCTGGTGGACTGGCCGCGTGGTCGGAGTGTAGTCGCAGCGGAGTGTAAGTCCTCCTAAGTGTTAGCCAGGCACAAGTCTCTGCAGTGAGCCTCACCTAATCCGGGCTGGGCAAATTTCCCCCCCCCCCCAACAATCCAACATACCAGGTCTGGTCTGGGCGGGCTCCGCTCGTCACTGGCACAGCTACCTAATAGAGCTCAGGAATCCTCACGAGGTCGGGTCTGTGCCGTCCAACACGCGGCAAGCGCCTGAAGAATGGCCACCAGGCCTAGGCCGCACTTCACCGGTCCCCCAACAATAGCACTGGGAACACCGCAACCAAAAGTCCGGTCGGTGGTTGACGCCCAACAGGGTTCCGCCAGCCAGGGAAGCAAGATGGCAAGGGTAATACAAGAAAAATCCTCAAATATTAACAATTCTGCTGGAGGGAGAGCTCTGCAAAGTGCGACCGCTCGCGCTGGAAGTCAGCTCCACACCCCCGAAGTAAAATATTCAATTGGGAGAAATTTTTGAATTAAATTTTTTTTTAGTTTTGTAGATTACACGTATCTGGCTTTTTTTTTTTTTTATTTTTTTTTTTATAAATATTTGTAATTTTGTTTTATATTCTTTTTTTCAGTGCTCCACGTTATCAGAGACCCGGTGTTTAGCCGTGAAAATGTTCATTTCAAGACGGGACAGGAGAGATATGAGGGGGCTATCGAAAGGTCCTTTCACCTAAGGAACATAATGACCCAGAAGGGCTGGGCCACCGAGGGACCTGAGATGTCATATGTTTACAGGTTGTTTTTGCTTTATTTTTGCGTTTCTCACTGTTGTGATGGATATTCCTGCTTTCCTGCCGCAGTCCCATGACCTAGAGTAGATGCCAGATGTCCTCAAACTACATTTCCCATTATTCTCTGCCATCCTATAGAGTGACGCATAATGGAAAATGTAGAACAGGCGGAGCTCACCAGAATCAGGGCCAGATTAAGGGTATCAGGGGCCTGGTGCTGAGGATTTTGGTGGGCCTATTTTTAGATACTCAGGGAACCATCGTTCCGCGTTGCTTTCTCGTTTAGGCTGGGGTCAGACGAGCGCGGCATTAATGTGCTTTCAGCCGCACTTAATCACGGCTGTGCTAGCAGCAAATGACGTCCAATGCCGGACAGCAAACGAACACATTTTTTCGAGAACGTGATACCGCCAGTACTGACGTACAGAGTGCACTGCGTCCGCTAGCGGCGTGTGTGTGTGTGATTGTCAGATGCTGCTAATGTCCGGCCAACATAACGTCCAGACGCAAAAAGTGTTGATGATCCGTACAAAATCACGGACGAAAATGCGCATCGTATGACCGCTATCGCGTATTCCGTGGAAAAAATACGTCCATTCGTTTGAACGCACTTTTTCACGGACGACGCGAAAAATGCATTCGTCTGACCCTAGCCTTAGAGTCAGGTGGTGCACTGTGTGTATCTCACGCTATGCCATCGTCAGAGCAACTGGGAAACCTGACTGGTGACTCTGACGTAGTGTGTTATGACGTGTAGCATGTCTTACAGTGCGCCGGGTCACAAGCCTCCTGCTGGATTAGCGTGCGCGGCCCATATAAGAGTAAATCACTACAACTCAACTAGACAAGCTAGTAAGGATGGACCTGATCACACTGTGCGATTTATCGTGCGGATTTTGCCGCGACGTCGCACTGTGTAGCTTCTCCAATGCATTTCAATGGAGCTGTTCACATCTTGCCGCACGACGCGCGTCGCAGTAGCATGTCGCTGGTACATGACTTTTTTTTTTTTTTTTTTTTTGCGATCTGTGATTTTGCGATTTGTATTGGTGGTGCTTTGCAAAAATCGCACAAAACAGCGGTGTCCTGCGACATTATCGCACCATGTCGCGAATATGAAAATCGTGCGGAAAATCGCACAATCATATAGTATCAATTTATTAATCCGGTCAATCCATACTCGCTTCTCTTGTTGAGTTGTATTGTATTTCTAGTAGGGGTTTGGCCGCGCTGTGGACCTGTCCAATACATTGCACAGTGCTGGTTCTTCTTTTTGAACCGTTGTTTTGGTTAGGAGTCAATCACTGGTGGCAGACTGACAATACTTGGGGCGGCGGGGCCACCAGACCAAACAGAGCAAGGGCCCCCGTTTGATTGAAATCTGAAAGGATATTTACACTTTTTTTTTTTTTTTTATTATTTACTTCTAGCATTACGACGGAACATGACTTAGGCTGGCCGCCCACTGGGTCCATATTCTGACGTCCGACGTGGTCGTCAGACTACGGACAATCTAGGTCGTAGGACGGCAGACTTCCTGGGTTGTCTACTGCAAGAGACTATGGACAACCCAGGGACCCAGCCAAATGCTGCCGGACTGACAGCCGAACGCCACTGAAGCCCGCTGGACTGTAGACAAAAACCAATAAATGGAACTATGATATTCTTGTATTTAAACCAATAAAAATGCATTAAAATATGTTTTTTAAATAATAAAAAAAAGGTCCCATAAAAAATATCTGCAGGGAAAAAAAAAAATTCATTCATAGGAGTGAAAGTGACTGCGTGTGATGTGAATGGGGGCTATGTGTCAGAGATCGAATATGTGTGTGGCTGGGCAAGAGACGGAGTGCGTTAACAGAAGGGGTTATTCACGAAGCCCCGAACTTGCCACTGAACTGCACCGACTGGTGAATTTCACCCTATGGTGCACTTTCGTGTCAGTTCGCCAAATACTGGTGCATTGACAGCAAAATACGGTGCAATCTTCAGTGGCAGTGAAATTGTCCTATAGAGAAGTAATGCTTTAATATATTCAGATGAGCGTATCAGAGCTCCACAGCAATAAAACTCACAGCGGTGTGTGTGTGTGTTCTCTCACCCGTTACACATCTTTCTGAGTCCTCTTTCGTCTCGCTCTGACGCTTATCAGTGACTCCTCTCATCCCTCGCGCTCTCTGTGACTCCTCTCATCCCTCGCGCTCTCTGTGACTCCTCTCATCCCTCGCGCTCTCTGTGACTCCTCTCATCCCTCGCGCTCTCTGTGACTCCTCTCATCCCTCGCGCTCTCTGTGACTCCTCTCATCCCTCGCGCTCTCTGTGACTCCTCTCATCCCCTTGCTCTGTCTTTACTGCCCCCCCCCCGCATGCTGCCCCCCTCCTTCCGAGTGAGTTCAGAGGGAGAGCTGTGGGGTTGGGGGTGGGGGGTGAAGGTAAGTTACAAAGAAAAGCTGCCTGGGTGAATCCTCAGCTGGGGAAGCTTACCTTTCTCCCTGGCTGCTGCTCCTGCTCTCCTTACCAGTCACTTTCCTTCCACATGGCTGGAAACAGGAAGAGGTGCTGGAGGATGGGGAGGAGCAGCCATGTCTCACAGAGAAGCCACCCCACGAGTTATACCTAGTGGCTGCTCTGCCCCAAAATACTCCTGCACATTTCACAACACGGTGGTGCCGCTTGAGCACAACGGCTTCATCACTGTGTGTGTCGGCTGCTCCTCTATTCTTGGGGCAGCTGTGGGCCTATTTAATGGAAGGGGCCTGGAGCGGCTGCTCCATCCGCCCCTACGTTAATCCTGCCCAGACCAGAATGCTAGGGACCCCAAGGTCTTCTGGATTTCAGAATCCGATGTTTCAGAGGAAAGCGATCATGGTAGGCGAGCCGCGCTCTCCTGCTGCAGCTCTCGGCGTGTACACCCGTTGGGAGCGCTGTCTGGGGTTACTCTGCGGACAGGGGTGACAGCCCATGACATGTTCAGGGGCTTAGTTGATCCAGGGGGGCCTTTGCCAAATCCTAATATGCACCGTAAGGGCCCTTCCATGTCTTTCTGGACTGGTCAACTAAGATGCCAGCAATTTGTCCAGTGGGCCGTGGCATCTAAGGGCCGGTCAGTGCACTCTGGCTCATAACGGAGGGATCGCTTAGTATGATCTGCACTGGGTAATGCATTTTACCCCCTTGCTGGACCACCAGGGATTTAGCCCATTCCCAGTAAAATAAGGTTTGCATAAAGAGCCGAAAATGTATTTTTAATTGGCTTATTGAAATGGGCAGCTGACAGAAGGGATGGGGGGGGGGCTGATCAGTAGTTTAGATGGCAGCCCTATCCGCGGACATGATGCTCTGAGCCAACATGATCCTGGGCAGCATGTCATACACTGAGGCTGCCCAGAGGCTCCTAGCATGTGCTGCAGCAGCAACTGTACCTAGCGCCCCTGATGGGAGCCGCCATTACTTGTCCCCTAGCAGGCGAGTATGCCTGTGTCAGGTGCACTTTTAAGTATGGTTGAATTCGGCATAATCTGAAAACTTTAACCTTTTGTTTATGATGGTAGAACTGTTGCCATATTTTTATCATGGTTTGAAATCTCCACGCTCCGACCATTTAGATTAGATTAGAGAGCAGCTGTGGCTTAATAACGCAAGGAATAAAGTTCTCTAGGTCAAAGTTTGTCTTTTGTGAGGATACGATTGCTTTCTGATCTCCTAGTGTGTGTGTTTTCCAATGATCTGTGAAATTCGATTATCATTGCAGAATAACTAGCTGTAAAGACCATAGAGCGGGGATATCATACTCTGACTCCCCCCCCCCCCCCAGATGTTTATTGCCTCCAATTCTCTGATAAATGACCAGAGAATCATGGGAAGTGTAGTTTAGAAGCATCTGGTGGAGGACCAGTGTACAAAAAAAAAAAAACATTGGGAAGGTGGGGGGGGGGGCAGAGTTTGAGACCCCTGACATAAAGTGTAACGACGGGTTCGGGGGGGGGGCACTCTACCAGTTTTGGCTTAGAGCAGGTGTTGGGACGGCAGTGTTGAGCCTATGTTCGTCACACACTCTCCAGAGCATTGCGCAGGGTCTGCCCTCATGCGGCTCAGGTGACACAGGATAGACCCTGCACACTGGCACATGCGTATACACGGAAAAATACGCTGCCAGGACGCAGCTCGGTTCCATTCTGTTTATACGGCTCCATACGTGGCTGTGTATGGAGCCATTTATTTGCATGTATCCGTGTGACTGAGGACTTAATGGGACTGCATCTTGGGGGGGACGGACGCAAATGCCCCCTTTCTGGATCTGCCAGTGCAGTGAATGCACTTCTACAAAGCCTAATTTCTGGTTGCAAAGAACAGGGGGGACGGACGGACATAAATTCAGCTGAATTAGGAGGGGGGGGATGTCACATCAACGGCACCTGCAGACCTTGGGGGGGGGGTCTGGGCACTCAGCAGGCATCATTGGCTGGCCGGGTGCCAGAAGTTCCGGCTGTTCACTCCCCGCCCCGCCAGGTGCACGATGACGCGGAGCCGCCGGCCTTAATTGCAGGGAGCGCGAGTCGGCTCATCGCCCTGACGTGCCGTTGGTTCCCACATCGCCTGGTGTATTCTCTCATTCTTTTGCTCTGTTGCTGAACCAGATTGTAGTGAAGTGGACAATGTAGTCCGTCCTCGGTTGCCAGTCTCTGTTCTAATTCGGTGGAGAAATCCGATATATGCGCGCATAAAGAAATCACACAGACAAGGAATAAGTCTATGTGGCTTCAAAGCCAATGATTCCTCTGTTTAATAATAATAAGGTTTCGATACATGTTTTATAGTAGTTTGCTGCGTAAGCGAGTGGGAGTCAACTTAACATTTTGATTGACTTCAGCATAAAATTGCGGACATAAATTTATTTATTAAATAAATGAGAATCAAACATCAGCTATTTAGAAAGGTCAAGATATCATGTGTCATCGGCCTAGTCAGCAGTGTCCTCTGCATCCTGGGCGATCTTGTGATGTCCTGTAACAGGATGTACACTGGGTTCTTCATCCTGCTTGTGGTCAATTGTTTTTGTAGGGCCACCTGCTTGTGGTTCATTATTTCTGCAGAGACAGCGAAATTACGCAAGATACATTTTGGTTTTATCTGAAAAGACAGTTCTATTAATATCGTCTTAAAGCCATAGCAAACTTAACCTAAATGAGCATTTTTCTAGGCTCAAGAATATTATGAAAGCAGATACATATTCCTGTCCACAACAGTAGGAGGACCCTGATTGTTCCTGACCCACTTTTTTTTTTTTTTTCTGACCAAGTCTGTATGTGTGTTGTGCCTAAAGCAGACTCAGAATGCATGTTGCGTTTGCACCACGCTGACCCAGAGTGTATAACTATGTCTGTCCTGCATAGCGCTGACTCAGGTAATCCATCGATCTGCCCTGTTGCCAAATCGGAGTGTGTGAGGACCTTGTTTGTTGCCAAATCTGCCTGTAGAGAACCCTCTCTGTTGCCAACTCGGAATGTTTGTATGACCACGTTTCTGTTAACCCCTGGTGTATTAGCACACCGCCTAAACCTCTTCCTGACTGCTTTCTGCTTATCAGTGAGGTTAACCCTTTTTGGCTCAGCAATAACGTGATCTCGAAACCTGCTGTGACTAGACTATATACTTATTATTGTTGGTCTGTCTATCACTCCCAGCCAGGGAGAACAGTGGTCCTGACCGTTCAAGGATCGGAGGGTCTAGAAGTCTGTCCAAAAGGATTCCCACCACGGTTGTGAGGGGTGAGCGTGACCGGGAAATAGAGAAGTCAAATTTGGATTTTTTTTTTTTTTTTTTTTAATTGCTATTTCCTGCCCACTTGGCTATTTAGGTCCACATTGCCACGTACGCTGGCAACCCACAAACCATGCCTTGATGGTCTGTGCATAAATTACAGTGTTTGTCTGTGTTACAATGTGTAATTGTTACAACAAAGAATAAGGGAATTCTGCAGATTTTAGAAGGGAAAAAAAAACAGAGCTGCAATCATTCTGGTACCACTGTGTACTATGGGCAGAGCTACTTTATGACTGTTTTTTGTGTGTGTGTGTGTGTGTGTGTGTGTGTGTGTAAAATAAAATATATATATATATAATATATATATATATATTATTATTTTTTTTCCAAAATGGGGAACCTTATTAATCAGGGATCCAATCCCAAAAAAAAAGGAATTGTAAAGACAAAGATTTCTATTCCCACTTCCCATCTCACGCTTAACACAAACACACTTAGATCTGATATTTGTGTGTATGTATATATTGTAGCAAAAAATATAACTACAATATTCTGGCTTTACAGGGAAAGCTATGACTGAATACAAGATTTATAGTGTATTGGAACTCTGTTCCCTCTGCAAAATTAGTGGAGGAACAGCGTTCCCCTTCGACTTGATCCCTGGTGTTCAAACTGCATTTCTATTTTTAATTGTCTTGGGGAATTCATGTACCGTTTTACTATTTAACTTTTTGTATTGTCTGCTCGCAGGGCACTTTCAGGAGAATTGGCTTTCAATGTCCACGGTGTCTTTCTGAAGTCCGTCATGGCATTGGGCACAGATGAACAAATCGCTAAATGGGCTTCACTTGCCAGTAATTATAATATCATAGGAACCTATGCTCAGACTGAGCTGGGACACGGTACGTTCAGCTTGTTGATCTATTAAAATGCAATACTCCCATCTGTTTATCTGAGTGGCAGAGAGAAGACTGGTTACTCTTAATTTTGTAAATAAAGTTTTATGTTTTGAATAGGTTCCATAATGGAGCTCTTCTTGTGAACAGGAATACAGGTTTTGATTGTGGGGTTTTCTAATAAACAAACAAAAACCTTTAAAATATCCTGTGTTTTAAAAATAAGAAGTTTTTTAATATTTGGAACTCCATCACAATACAACATAACAACATTTTATGGATATTGAGTTGCATTCGCCCGCTGTGTGCACCTGACTGCAGGCTGTGCGCTGATATAATACGTCAATGTGTTAAGTGATAAACTTGGACACACACCTACATATATACGTATTTTAGGATATTGACCCCTTCTGGATGGCTCCTATATTCTTCATCCATATATAAACAATAATCAGTAAATGAAAACGAGGTCTCGCTGCAAAACAAAATCTATAATACATAGGGCAATACAAGGTATCTATTTTAACACCTGTTATATGCACATCAATATTACTCAGCCTCCTTGTTGCCATGGGATGTCACCGCTGGAACCAACCCTCGCTTGTGTGCGAACCGTAAAAGATCTGGACAACATTAAATGATGTGTTTTTATATTTAAAAACAAAAAAAAAAATTTACTGGACATAACCAACACTTCATGTCACAGTGACAAAACGCATTTGATTATGTCCATTGAATTTTTTTTTTTTATTTTTATTTTTTTTTTTTTTTGATCCTCTCCAGTGCCTTTTTATACCACTTAATGCTGTCTAGATATTTTATGGTTCTCACCAGGGCTCGAGTCCTGTGGGAATAGCGTTCCCGCACTTCTCCCACTGCGGGAACGCAGGTTCCCGCTGTGGCCCGAGCCTGAAACAATTTAGCTGGCCAGACATTGCTGGCGGCCGCGTGTTTTTCCTCCTACGTGCAGCCACTGGCACGAAGCGCAGCCGCTCGCCTGGGATCCAACAGCCAGCCGCAATCTCACGAGATTGCGGAGTTCATGTGAAGATGTGCAGCCAGCTAAATTGTTTCGGGCCTGGCGGAGAGGTGAGCTGGGGGCAAATATCTGTCTCTCTGATCTCTCATCTCTGCGTTTTTTTTTTATTGGATTAAATAAATTAATTTTAATAAAAAAAAATGAACCAAACTTTCGTTAGGTATAACAGGCGCACTTTAAATCCCGAGTGTGTGTGATATATATATATATCTCAAACTTTACTTTATAAATAGTGAAACTCTATTCTCCTATATAACGATAATCAAAATGTGTAAATTGTGACTGCGTAACCCTGTGTATATCTGGCTCTGATATTAACCAGTGCCTCACCACACACTGATTTGTGTGTGATAGATAGATATATCTATTTACGCACATGCTGACTGCTGAGCTCCACGACTGACGACAGTTACATGACTGTCCTGCATCAATCCATGGGGAGCTCTGCCTGGCTTTTTATTTTTTTAAATCGCTTGAGACCAATGGAGCTTTCCCATTGGCTCAAGCCTTCAATTGCTCTCAGTGCCTCTGTAAGAACTAAAGAGCGTAGAACCAGGAAGTCGGCTTGAGCTACGCAATTAGCGTAGCGTTCAGCTGCGCAAATTGCGTAGGCTATGCTGGCTCAGTGCTGCCCCTGCTGTCTGTGTAGTGAATCACACACAGCAGCCGGCAAACTGAAAGTGCGGAGGATAGAGGAGCACAGCGAGGGAGCGTGGAAAGGTGAGTATAAATTTTTTTAATGAATAACCTTTTATTTACAGACGGAATGGCAGGGGAGGCCCTGCCATCCCTGGCTGCACGTCCCGGTATACAAATGCCATACTTAATCTACTGTAAAGCATCATGTAATTCTCCAACTGTGATCGACTTTTATTGCAACGATGTGGTTTCTGCTGCATCACATGCAAACCTTCAAGTTTGTCATCGGTTAGATCGTAAATTGGCATTGGGCAAATATATATATTTTTTTCTTTTATTTGCCATCTTTAAGGAAAAAAGCAAAACACCAGACAGCGTCTTAAAATTCACAACGCCAATTCTAACATTTTATAATAATGTATACTCTGCTTTATAGTTTACACAGTGTGACACTGTGTTGCTGTTTATTCCTCGTTGGGACAGTACCTCTCTCTACGGGGAGAAAGGCACATGGTTGCAGTGAGCAGAACGTTAGCTATTTAATAACCCAAATGAGTAAACGGTTTATCCCTACAGGGGAACATATTGTGATTTGCAAATATTTACAAAATTTAGAACAAAATACCCCCTCTTCTTTCTAAGAGATGCCAATGTAGTCATGAATGATCGTTATGTGATCAAAAATGGAACATACATGGTTAAATAATGGATTTTGCCCCCCTAATCTATATTATTAAGTTCAACCTTCCACACAGCCCTACGGCTGCTCTTGATCCAAAAGAAGGCAAACCCCCCCCCCCCCCCACTATTTGTTGTGGTGTTTTTTTTTTTTTTTATGGTGCCCCAAAAATGGGGGAGGGGGGGATCCTTCTTCATTCCATAATGGCAATTGGATTTCTTCCTGGATCACCGAGCAATGCATCACAAATTTCTTATACCCCCCCCTTATATCATATTCAACCAGGAAAGCATACAAACCTTTTCTTTTTACAGGCATCAACTGAATCGGATAAAACGACATCTGTAGAAAGTGCTTCCTTATACTGTCACTGCATGTGTCCATTTATAATCTGTGTATGTTTTAAATTTTCGGCTCATTTTACCTGACTATACAGGAACGTATCTCCGAGGTTTGGAAACAACTGCGACTTTTGACATCAAGACACAGGAGTTTGTCATAAACACCCCCCAAATAACTGCAACTAAGTGGTGGCCTGGAGACCGTAAGTGTTGTGTAGGGTGTTGTGTTTTGTTTTTTGTTTTTTTATATCTCATTTTCCAAATTGGCTATTTTGACATAGAATTTTCACTTCTCCAAAAGTTCTCCAGAGTTTAACCTTTTTTTCTCTGAATAACCCTGTATATGTAAATGGCTGCACTAGTCCTAGAATGGAACTCTCTGTCTTCCCTCGGTAAATTTTTCAGGTTGCTCCTCAGAGTAGTAATTAGGAAGCTACAAAAATATCGAGGCAGTCGTGTAACAAAACCCTATGCAGATGGCAATCCGCTTTCTTCCTGTGAGGAGCAGGGGTTATGGTAATCAGAGACTGAGAACCAAACCAGGTATTTGGGTTTTATTGTTGCTTGCTGGTTAACCCTCTAGTGATGCAGCTTCAAATTTTAAGTTTTAAGTTACTTACGGACCCCAGCAGACAGCCGGTTTATGTGCCTACCGAATCGTGGTTGGCTGTGCCAGCGATCACGTGTGCTGGGACCCCCTGGGATTTGTCATTGCTGGTCCCACTACGGATGGTGCTGCATGATGTAATAATTCTGTCACTGGGGAAGAGGTTAATCTACTGATACAGCCTACCTGCCCAGCAGGATTGAAAGGCGTTTATTCTTTATGAAGCGCCAACATTCGGCAGTACTGTTTAAGGGTATAGTCGGTACAGTTGAAAAGACCGATGGGTAGAAGTCATCTGAAAGGCAACCTTTGACAAATACAGAAGGGATGGGCAGCCCTATCCTGTGGGAGCTAACCTCCTAAGCAAGTCTCCAGAAAGGGGTAGGATTTAGTTTGTACTAATATATATTTTTTTTATTTTATTTTTTTTACAACTTGTTTCCTTTCCGCAGTGGGTAAGTCCTGCACTCATGCCGTTGTCCTGGCACAGCTGATCACCAAAGACAAGAGTCACGGGATGCATCCTTTCATCGTGCAGATCCGGAGCATGAAGGATCACTCTCCCTTACCTGGTAAATTATCCCTGAGTAAGGCAACCGGCACACGAGTGTTCAGGTACTGCGTTCAGTGCATCCGTTACGGACGCATTTTTTTTGACGGGAGAGGTGTTCAACAGACGATCAGTAATGCCATCGGCAGATGCTTCAGCATGCTGGCCTTCACACTTGCGCTCGTAAATATTTATGCCCACAAGAGGCAGCACGTACAGTTGTGTTCAAAATTATTCAACCCCCACTGAAATTGAGTGTTTTGGCCAGTTTGACATTGATTTTGATCATTCAGTCATCTTGCTTACAATTAAATCAAAGAGGCGCGTGTAGGTCAGACAAATCTAACATAACATTTATAATGAAATAACCACAAATGTCTTTTCTGTGCTCACATCATTATCAGTATTATTCAACCCCCAAGTGACATTCAATCTTAGTACTTAGTACAACATCCTTTTACAGTTATAACAGCTTTTAAACGTGAAGCATAGCTTGACACAAGTGTCTTGCAGCGATCTACGGGTATCTTCGCCCATTCGTCATGAGCAAAAGCCTCCAGTTCAGTCACATTCTTAGGCTTGCTCACTGCAACTGCTTTCTTTAAGTCCCAGAGGTTCTCAATCGGATTTAAGTCAGGTGACTGCGATGGCCACTCCAAAATGTTCCAGCCTTTAATCTGCAACCATGCTCTAGTGGACTTGGAGGTATGCTTGGGATTATTGTCCTGTTGAAAGGTCCAACGTCTCCCAAGCCTCAGGTTTGTGACGGACTGCATCACATTGTCATCCAATATCTCCTGGTACTGAAGAGAATTCATGGTACCTTGCACACGCTGAAGCTTCCCTGTACCTGCAGAAGCAAAACAGCCCCAAAGCATGATTGACCCCCCGCCATGCTTCACAGTAGGCAAGGTGTTCTTTTCTTCATAGGCCTTGTTCTTCCTCCTCCAAACATAGCGTTGATCCATGGGCCAAAACAGTTCTAATTTTGTTTCATCAGTCCACAGAACACTATCCCAAAACTTCTGTGGTTTGTCCACATGACTTTTGGCATACTGCAGTCGACTCTTCTTATTCTTTGGAGACAGCAAGGGGGTGCGCCTGGGAGTTCTGGCATGGAGGCCTTCATTACGCAGTGTGCGCCGTATTGTCTGAGCTGAAACTTCAGTACCCACATCTGACAAATCTTTTCTCAGTTCCTCAGCAGTCACACGGGGACTTTTCTCCACTCTACGCTTCAGGTAGCGCACAGCAGTCGAAGTCAGCATCTTCTTTCTGCCACGACCAGGTAGCGTTTCAACAGTGCCCTTTGCCTTGAATTTGCGAATGATGCTTCCTATGGTCTCTCTTGGTATGTTTAACATCTTTGCAATCTTCTTATAGCCATTGCCCTTCCTGTGAAGAGTAATCACCTCTTCTCTTGTCTTCCTGGACCATTCTCTTGACTTCACCATGTTTGTAACCACACCAGTAAATGTCTAGAAGGAGCTGAGTATCACAGTCATTTTAAAGCTGCCTAATTGGTGCTTATTATGCTTTATTGCTGCTCCGTGACATCCACAGGTGTTTTCAATACCTGATTGAAAACACTTGAATGAACCTCTGTTCTTCAGAGTGGTAGTCTTTAAGGGGTTGAATAATTGTGTCAATGAAGAATTCACAAAAGAAACACTTACTACTGTATTACAAAACCAATTGATGTCATTTTAGTTGCATATGGTTCTTTAAAAAGTCCTTGTAGGATTTCATTCTGAATACAATTACAAATGTACACTAAATTCCCTAAAACCCTTTACAGCATTGGGGGTTAAATAATTTTGAACACCACCTGTAGTTCCTGCGGGACGCCTAGCTTTTTTTTTCGCGTCTGTAGCAATATGCGTATGCCGTGTGGGAATAAGTGCGCAGGTGCATCGTGTTCTTCATTGACTCCAGCAAAAAGCTATGACGGACGCACAGGCGGATGCAAAAATCCGCTCGTGTGCCGCCAGCCTAGGGGGGGGGGGGGGTTCAGCTTTGTCTGTCTCTCGGAAGCTTCCTTGTGTAAATTTACTGGAAACAATAATTAAATGGACTAATGTATTGGGAATAGCCAATTGCAGACCTGCCGGCATTGAAAATTAAATTTCATATTTTAAAAATAAATCAATGTGGTATTTTACCGGGAAGGACACATTGAGATTTCTCTCGCTTTCAAGTATGTCCTGGGTTATTTGCATATTTTGTGATGTCGCTGGACAGTGCGCCACATAACCTGTGATCATAAAAATTTAGACCAAAAATGATCTGCCTGGAATGTAATTCTTGAAATTATATTTTTTTAACATTCCCTTAAACCAAAAAATAAAATAAATATTGGCATGGACTTTCAATCTCGTACACACTCCCAGCATGCAGGTGGTAACCCCTTCACTGCTGAGCCATTTCATGTCTTAATACAGAAAAGAAAACAGTTTTTTTATTTATTTTTTCTTTACTTTAAACATGGTCATGTTTGGTATCATTGGAAAGGCCATGCTCTTGCCTTTCTAATGATCCCAAACATGACCCTGCTAGCTGAAAACAGTCGGCAGATATCTGGGTTCAAAGGAACCCTTATCTCCACCCCTATCTTTCCTTAGGAGTCAATGAAGACGTTCCCCACACGTCCTCAGCGGTGAAAGGGTTAAGGGCTGGAATAAGCGTCCGGCAGAGGTGGATCCAGATTCCAGACTCCTAGTTTTTCTGTTCCTGCAGGAAATGCACGCAGGAGGAACATGCTTTTATTAAAAGTGAAGTGTTTTAAGTAGCGTCTAATGCAGGAGGTGAACAAACCTGGCCCTCCTGATGTTTTGGAACTACATTCCCCTCTTTGTACTTATTGTGTGGCAGAGCACCATGGGAGATGTAGTTCCAAAACCTTTGGAGGACCGTATTCGTAAATTCAGATTAGCTGCCTGTGTCCCGTTTTTAATAATTCTTTTCCATTAGGCATAACGGTTGGCGACATTGGGCCTAAAATGTCTTTTGAGCACATCGACAATGGATTTCTCATGTTGAGAAGTGTTCGTATCCCAAAGGAGAACATGCTAAGCAGATATTCCGAGGTATTTACAGGGGCACAATAAAAACAGATATTCACCTTGATTTCTAGAAATGGAACAGGCACTTCAAATGATATCCAAAAAACTATAAACACGCCTCAAGGAATGTTAAGTATTCAGGAAAGGGATAACATGTGAATGAGATACAGGCTGAGCACCCCTTATCCTGGATGCTTGGGACCCTCAGCATTCCAGATTGGATTCTTCCAGAATTCAAGAGAATCCACTGTTTGAGAGGAAGGAGATTCTGACCGTGGAACCACAATCCCTTACCTGCTGCAGCCACCAGCCTGTACACCCACTGGCAGGGTTTCTCCTCGGACATGCTGCTCAGACTCTGTGTGACTCTGTGCAGCATGTCACACGCTGGGGCTGTCACTGTCAGAGATCAAGCGGTAGGACCCAACCAACGCCTGAAGTAGGGAGTATAGCTAAAATCCAAAAAGCTCGGAAACTTCTAATTTTCTAGATTAGGAGTGGACAACCCTTGTATATAAAATAAATACTTTTAGTGAATATATTACATACACTATTTATTTTTTATTATAGATTCTGTGATTTAATATAGAGATGAGCAGGAGGGTTGCTGTGTAGTAGAGCCAGAAATGGGCTCAACAGAATTCACTCAATGGTGCCCAAATGGGGGAATAAATAATATCAAACTTTATGCTCCCTTTAATTCAAAATGGCAAATATTTAGACTTTTTTTTTTTTTAAAAAAACAATTTCTTATTAATATTTCCCATAGTCAAAATTTTGAAAAATTTAATGCTCGGGGAGGAGGTCTGCATCATACAGGGGTGTGTTTGTGTGTTTGTGTGTGTGTGTGTTGTGTGGTGTGTTTTTTTTTTTTTTCCGGCCTATTCACAAGGAAGTGGCAGAACGCCGCCATATTTTAACCTAATTTGTATCGGGAATCGAAATGACAGATTAAATCTCCCTGAATGAAAATTTTCAGATTTGCAGCTGTGAAAGCTGATGCTTTTTGGCAATTGGGTCAAACCTTAAGCCTCGGTCCAGTATCTAACAAAATCAAATTTTTTTTTATTTTTTTTTAAACCACAAATAAAAAAAACTGGAGATGATTGTTGGGTCCCATCACTAAGTGCAGGAGATGTGTTCTCCAACTAAACACTTGTCGTGTGTGTTTTTTCCATCCCTCCTGGACACCTAAATTTTTCTTTAGTCACATGCCCAACTTTTCTGGTCTTTTTAATAAAGCTGCAATAAATGTTTTATGTACAGAAAAAGTATACCATCACCGTTACTACTTTTATGCGCTGAAAAGAATATCCTGATCAACTTGCATTATTTCCGTTTGTTTACTTATTTATTTTTTCCTCTGATTCAATTTTTCCCTCGTGTATTTTATTGGCAGGTCCTTCCTGATGGCGCGTATGTGAAGCGTGGATCCGACAAGATAAACTACTTCACCATGATAGCCGTGCGGGTTTCCATGCTTGGTAATGAAGTCCTGGCCAGCCTGAAGAAAGCCTGTACGATTTCCGTCCGCTATTCTGCCGTCCGTCGCCAGTCAGAGCTAAAGCCTGGGTATGTGCCCCTACCGTGAGCCAAAAACCTCATCGCTTAAATAAAAAATAATGAAGTTGTTTTTTATGTCATCAAGCAACGGCCTTAAGATATAAACAAGCGTTCCTGGGAGTTTCCTTGTACTGAAGTAAAAGCAAACCCACTGGGCCTGTAGGACACAACGTAGGAAGGGTGTCAAGACCTCTGAAACCACTAGACCACCCCTTCCCACCGTCCTGCTTGCCCAACCCGAACGGCAGGCCTGCCTATGGGGTTATGTTGGTTTGACTAGGACACTATACCGACCTGTTTTTCTTCTGAAGCCAAGACTCTGACAGGAACTCGTCCTAGACCTGTCAAGTTATGACCACAAAACGTGGCGCGGACCTTCAGGATGTCTTAACTTGGTATGCTAGATCTTTTCTAACTGATCGAAACTGCAGCATTTCCAAACTGGGCCAAATTACCATCCACTGAGGTGAAAACCTTCACACAAGAACACCTATAGAACAGTGGTTCCCAACCACGGTCCTCGGGTCCCCTTAACAGGTCAGGTTTGCAGGATATCTGAAGCACAGGTGATAGGATGTGTTGCTCAGCGATTGCAGGATTCAGTCTGCTTTTCCCCAAGGTAATCCTTAAAACATGGCCTGTTAGGGGACCTGAGGACCGCGGTTGGGAAACCCTAGGGGTTATTCAGAAAGAGCCGATCTGGCCCCAAAATGTCACCAGGGAATTTCTCCGTACAGTGACCTTTCGGGGCTATTCAAACTTTGAATTGCCAGCACGTACGTGCCAGCAGTGAAATCTTCCCCCCCCCCCATAGAGAAGCAACGGTTAATCTATTCAGAGACACCGAACAGCAGTGAAATGCCCTGCTGTACAGTATTTTCATTCGGCAGGTTTATTCGGGCAAATCCCATAGGCTTCAAAGTTAAAAATATTCCTGTTTTTACCCAAGATTTAATTAAAAAAAAAAAAAAAACATTTATTTTAATCTGCAGAAAAGTCTCTTATTTATTGCTTAGCCATTTTTGTGTTTTGTGGGTTTTTTTGCCAAAAAAGAAATCTAATAGCCGTTTTTTCTTTTTTTCTGTAACAGACCTTTTAATTATCATTCATTTGATCTTCTGTTTACTTTATTTTTTTACAGCGTTTCAATTTTGACACTTTCAGATATTTATTTATAACTTGTGAAAGGAAATCATGTCTGCGTTTTTTTTTTTGTTTTTTTTTTCATTTTATTTTTTATTCTTGTACGCAGCGATCAAGAGGCAAAAATCATTGATTATCAGACCCAGCAACAGAAGTTATTTCCTCTTGTCGCCACGTGCTACGCCATTCATTTCACCGTAAAATATGTCCAGAAACTCTACAATGAGGTGTCCCTGACGATCCAGAAGGGAAACTTCGATTCACTCCCAGAGGTAGTTAAACCACGGTTTCCACGTGCTCCTTTTCATTATTTATTTATTTTTTCTTCTATCATCAAAAAATCTACTGCGTCGTGCTGTGGAAAATGCATATATTATTTAGCGGTCCTGGTCCGGTCCAGGTTTTGATGACACTGGTGTTTTGGGCTGTTAATCTCAAATTTCCTGAAGTCTCTGTACCGCAGGGGTCAGCAACGTCATGGAGGTACATTTCCCAGGAGGCTCAGCCAACCTAATGAGTGGCAGAGCATCATGGAAGATGGACAGTTACAATCTATAATATAATGGAGTAAGGCTTGGCGTGTCCGTCGCCAAGCCTTACTCTGCGCATGTGCGCGCAACCAGCGGCGGTTGGTTGCGCGTGCATGCAACCGCCGCGGCACGAGCCGGCTGTGCACTCGCCGCGGCGGTTACAAGATGCACGCAGCAGCCGGGTAGAGGCTGCGCTCGCAGCCTCTACCCGGCTGCCGCGCGCATCCATCCCCGAGCGGCGAAGGGAAAGTTCCCTCGCTTCCGCTCTTTGAAGGACCCAAGCCGCGGTCACGTGACCGCGGCTTGGGTCCTTCAACGACCGGAAGCGGGGAAACTTTCACTTCGCCGCTTGGGAAGGTAAGTATGAGGAGCTCGTGGGGCGGCTGTCCGAATGCCGATAGAGCATTCGAACAGCCACCCCATGTCTGGTCTGGGGTCTGAGGTGGGGGGCAAATATCCGAGAGGTGGGGGGCAAATATCCGAGAGGTGGGGGGCAAATATCCGAGAGGTGGGGGGCAAATATCCGAGAGGTGGGGGGCAAATATCCGAGAGGTGGGGGCAGTATCCACGTGCTGGGGCAGTATATCCACGAGCTGGGGCAGTATATCCACGAGCTGGGGCAGTATATCCACGAGCTGGGGCAGTATATCCACAATAGACTGCCCTCTGGGCAGGCTTTTCACCTTGTTATTTATAAAGCGCTAACAAGTTCCATAGTGCTGTACCAAAACCTATGTTGCTGACCCCTGCTGTACTGGATTGAGCTAATATCTGTTGTATCTCCTACATCTCTCATGCAGGGGTTTGTCTGGTTCTGCTACATAAATTGAATATATATATATAATTTTTTCTTGTTTCTCTAGCTCCATGCGGTTGCATCTGCCGTGAAAGCCTATGCATCGGAAATCTGCTCCAACGGAGTTGAAGTGTGTCGGAAGGCATGCGGCGGCCATGGGTACTCGCTTTTCAGTGGCCTACCCAGTCTGTACACAAAAGTGGTTGCAGCGTGCACGTACGAAGGAGAAAACACTGTCCTACACCTGCAGACAGCAAGGTATCGGCAATCGAATGTTGTGTACATCTGGGACGATGACGGCAAACCTCTGTTTCTGAACTACATGTTCCATGATGCTTGGCCAGCCTTATCTGTGACGAAGCATCATGGGACATAGAGAACTGCAGCATCCCAGATCTACATCACTGGTCTAGGATGTAACTAAAAATTTTGCTGAGATAACTTTTTTGGGGTAGTGGGGTGCGGTGTGGTGTATGTGTGGTTTTCTTTGTTTTTGTGTGGTTTTCTCTTATTCTTTTTCTAATTCTCTTATTTATTTATTTTAGGTTTCTGGTCAAGTCTTTCCTTTTAGCTCAGTCTGGCAAAGCGTTACCCGCATCTACAACGTATCTGTCATCCCCAGTCTCTAATCGGTGCCGCGCAAACAACCAGTCGGACTTTTTAAACCCTGATGTTTATGTGGAAGCTTATCAGCAAAGGGCGTATAGGTAAGAGCCGGCGGGAGCATTTTCACATCTTTTAAAGTTTTTCCTTTTTAAAAAAGGAAAGTGGGGAAAAAAAGTTTCCTAAATCTTTCGTGGAAAAACGGTCAGTATTAAATCCTGACTGCGGACACAGCGCATTATTATAATAATTGGGAAGCCAGGGTACACCCTAGGGGAATGTGCTTTGATTTTAAGGAAACAAATTGATGGAAATCAATGTACGATACAAGGTGGTTGGGGAAGAAAACACCCAGAGCCGGTCTACTAAAATAGTTCTTACAAATGCATCATATAGCTTGACGTTTCAGTTCCCATAGGAACTGAAACGTCGAGCTATATGATGTACTATATTCTACAAAGCCTCTGTGTGCATCTGAAACTTGGATTATATTGATTGCAGTTGGATTTTTGCACCAGAGCAGAAGAAACCTGTTTGTGGTGTGCACAGTCATTTGGATACTAAAAAATACATAGAATTTATTATTTGGACACACTTTTTTTAATGTAATTTTTATTTGGTTTAAACATCTGTTAGGAGAAAATGAGGTGTGTGTTGTGCAGTTCGGTGGATGTCACCAAGGCCAGTTTATCGTTAAAGTATGGCTTCATCAGCTGTCACGCAGATATTGATTCTTGTAAACTCATGTTGCTATTGTGTAATTGTGCTTGAGCTTTATATATATATTTTTTTTCAGACTTGTAGCATCAGCAGCAAATAAAATGCACGGTCTCGTCCAGTCTGGTAGTGAGCAGTACCTGGCATGGAATAACACCTCGGTGGAACTCGTGAAGGCCTCAATAGTAAGGAGGGGGGGGTTGTCCTTTGCATACATATGTTGTCTGTCATCTGGAAAGGTTATAAAACAAATTATGGTGTAGGACAGGGCATGGCAGCCTTGGCCCTCCAAATGTTTTGTAAATACATTTTCCATAAGTCTAGAGCAGCCGTAAGGTACAACCTATTAATCGATGGAGTCCCAAGTGTTCCAAATTTCGAGGTAGGAAGGCATAGTATGGTGGACCCTGGCCGATAGCTCATCCATTAGCTGTACATAATCCATGATCTGGAGGATCCACCGCTGCGGGGGGGAGGGGGGTGTAACAGATCCGGGGCTGGCTTGGCGAATAGATAAGTCCATGGATCCCTCTCTACCGAAGACCTGCTCCACCAAGGCCTGCACTGTTACACACTCCCTTTAAACTCAGGCAGCCAATCACACACACTCATACGGTCAATCCTGTCGCTTTCAGCCAAATACTCTCCAACCTCACTCAGAAAACACTCACTGCTACCTCATTCGGCCAACCAACCAAGGTTGTTGACCCCTGCTCAGCACCATGGACAAGGTGAATGATAACTGGGTTAACTGTCCACAAATAAATGCCGGTGTTGGTCCGGTAATCTGCCCTGAGCTGCAGAGTAACACTACTTTTTTATTTTTTATAACGTTCGCTAAGCGAAGCCTGGTGATATTAATGCAGCGGCTTCTATGCACGTGACACACTGTGATTAACTGTAAGTTCTGTTCCAGGCTCATACACACTATATGACGGTGAAGATTTTTGCTGATGCGTTGCAATACGTTTCAAGTGAACCTGAAATCCAGACGGCAATAAAACGTGTATGTGACCTGTACGCGCTGCATGGAGTCTTTACCAACGCTGGAGATTTCCTGCAGGACGGATATTTATCAGGGAAACAGCTGGACCTGGCTACAGCAGCCTACCTCCACCTCCTGCCCCTGATCAGGTATGTGCACCATGTACTTACCAATAAAAGAAAATCACTTGCCATGCTCCTGGTATTTCACTATACCAAAACATGGATTTCTTATTTTTTTTGACCTTGCTATAGGTCAATAGTGCGAGCAACAGATCAGTAGCTCCTGTATCATGGGGCGGCTTTTTTTCCTTGTGTCTCATCACGTGTAACTCTGTTCCAGGAAGGACGCAGTTCTGTTAGTAGATGCTTTCGACTTCGCGGATGCTGAATTATTATCAGCGATTGGCAGTTATGATGGAAATGTCTACCACAACCTTCTGGAATGTGTACAGAGAAATCCAGATAACAAGAAGGTAATTTGAATTGGTCCTAATAACACACGGCTAGCGGTGTGTGTCCATCTGTGTCTTTTGTATCTTCGCTCGCTTGCGTTGTCTCACCCAGATCTATTCAGTATGTGAGTCTCGTCTAAATCTGCTGTCTCATGTCTTTTTATCTGCACCATGCCTGTATGTGTGCCATTAACCATGCCTCCCCTAGGTCCTCTGTATGTGTGCCATTATGCAGGCTTCCCCTGGGTCCCTTGTTTGTGTACCCGCCTTTGCACTTGGAGAGCATAAAGGTATCTGCCACTCCTACGCAACAGATGCGCTGTCGGGGTGTGCCTGCCAGCCTCGCCTAGATGCGCTGTCGGGGTGTGCCTGCCAGCCTCGCCTAGATGCGCTGTCGGGGTGTGCCTGCCGGCCTCGCCTAGATGCGCTGTCGGGGGGGGGGGTGCCTGCCGGCCTCGCCTAGATGCGCTGTCGGGGTGTGCCTGCCGGCCTCGCCTAGATGCACCGTCGGGGTGTGCCTGCCGGCCTTGCCTAGATGCGCCGTCGGGGTGTGCCTGCCGGCCTTGCCTAGATGCGCCGTCGGGGTGTGCCTGCCGGCCTTGCCTAGATGCGCCGTCGGGGTGTGCCTGCCGGCCTTGCCTAGATGCGCCGTCGGGGTGTGCCTGCCGTCCTCGCCTAGATGCGCTGTATGTGTGTCCATTTATTTAGACTTGGGTTTGTGACAGGATGGTGCAGATAGGGCAAAGAGGTTTCTGACTGGGGGAGACGCATCACTTTCATGCTGGGGTGTGTGTCTGTGTGTGTGTGATGTGGAAGAGGACAGAATATAATTTTCACTGTATGAAGTTCTTTTTGAGGTGGCGAAAGCCAACAAAGTACCCTGTAAAATGTGTATGTAGAGAAGCTTCTTTATCTGGATGCTTCTAGTTGCTTTAGTCTGTTTAGAACTTTGTCTACGTACGTCAGCAATCCTGCAACATTTTTACTTTGACTGCAATCCTGGTTTATTCAGGTAAATCCCATGTTCGAACGTCACTTCAAGCCATATTTCCAAGCAGCCAAGCTGTGACGAGTCTACAGACCCTGGTGATCCCAACCCTACATGCGATCGTCCATCATCTTGCATCTCGCAGAGCGTTCATGTACTTGTTTCTGGAGTATCAGGTTATACAAATCGACCTACATCTCTTAAGTCTCTCAATGTGATGTTTTGTAAATTGCAACCTCTGAATCTACTATGGCCTGAGCGTAACTTGTATCAGCGCAGAGGTGAATGGACACGGCCAGGATCCAATAAACCGATCAATGTAAATCACACAGTGACTTCTAATAATGTTATTTTTATAAACCATCAATAAAATCTTAATTGTATTTGTATGTGGAAACTTGATTAAAATTTACAATTCCAAACTGACTCCTATTCCCCTGTAGTGATTGAGTGGATTCTTAATTAAAAATCATCTATTTATGAAGAATGTTCAAGCCCTTCACTACAAAGATCGACTATAGTCCATCTGCAAGGCGCCTCCGGGTGCCACGATCTTCAGTATAGTCAATATGTTCCACAGGAACAATGCCAAGGAATTGTGTTTATTGCAGATGAAATTGATTTGGGTTCCAGAAGGTCCCCCTAAAGTTTTGCCACCGGCATGGGCATGATGCCGGAGCTGCTAACACGTTCTTAACCAGCTGGAGAACGTCTCTAATGGACTTTTCCCCAGAAGATCCTGCATAGTGCTGAGGTGCAGTAACTCCATTTGGCCAGCAGATGGCAACATCTGCATGTCAAATACCTTTTATTAAAGTAGGGAATATTCTCATCTTACTGTAGAACTAGTCACGATTAGTTTCCAAAAAAAAATCTGCGTAACCCTGATAGCTCCAGAGAGGCGTCAAAAAAGCCCACCTCCTTTTGAAATTTTTTTTTTTTTTTTTTTTTCTCTAAACCTTAAAACACTACAGGCCCAATTTCAAACACAAATGAAATTTGTGTTTAGACTCTGGTCCCCAAAAGGTGTAAATATTCCAAAATTGAGGGGGGGGGGGGGGTTGCCAAAACACTTCTGGTCCCTAGCCTTTCAGATAAGGGACACTCGACCTGTACAGCCAGGGAGCGTCACCTTATTAGTCACCATGTCCACTCTGCAATGCGACAAAACGGACGTTGTTGGGCTTTTCACACTGTCAGGTCTATTCAGAGAAAGGTGAAACTCAGGAGAATGACTGGAGAAGTGAAAAATTCTAGATCAAAATGGCCAAACCCAAAAAAATTCTCCCATTTATCTCACTTTCCAAATCAGCTATTTGGTCTAGATCAAGATCGGCAACCTTTTGAGCCACAAGGGAAATTTAGTTCCCAAAACTACAGGGAGCAGTCAGCCTAATGGGTGACTGAGCATTGTGGGAGATGTAGTTCCCAAAACATCAGGGAGCCAAGGTTGCTGACCCCTGGTCTAGATCAGTGTTTCTCAACTCGTATCTTCAGGACCCTCTGAATGGCCAGGTTTGCAGATATCTGAAGCACAGCACAGGTGATACGATTTGCTGCTCAGTGATTGCAGGATTCAGTCTGCATTTCCCCAAGGTGATCTGCAAAATCTGGCCTGTAGTTAGTCCTGAGGACTGGAGTCGAGAAACCCTGGTCTAGATTGTTCCCTTCTGATTTTTCACCTTTTCTTTGAATAGACTTGCGTGTCTAAATCATCGCAAAGAGGAGAATTGTGTCACCGGAGGAGATCTAGGATTGCCATCTAGTAAATCTTTAAAACAAATGGACTGACGCGTACGACAAATCTTTTAACTGTAGGTATTTCCGTCAAAAGAACAAAAATGAATTTAATGTTTTCAGACTGCAAGAAAGAACCGGAAAAGCATTTTTTTTTTTTATTAGAATATGTCAAGCAGGGATCACGTGTGTTTAATAGTTTTAACAAGGCTTACAAAATAAAATCCTCAAACACGGAGCTCTGAATATTATTTAAATCTGGTCCAATCAAACAGGAAAAAAAGATACAAAAAAACACATTTCCATGGTTACACAGAATTTTGGCATCTGGGCTTCTACACAGAGAACCTTTTTCATTTATTTAATATAGCTGCAGGCAGCCCCAATAAAACATTATCGTACAGGCAGAGCACACGTCTAGCAAATTGCGCTCAGATTAAAGGCTGCGAGATGCTTTTATTTTGAGGAATAAATCCCGTGATCAAGGCAAAACAGGGTATTATACCAACTGACACTGTAGCGCAGCTCTGCTGAGGAGCAGTTCATGATTTTATTTTTTTATTTCCACTTTAGCATTTTTAACCTGGAAATTGAACACGTTCTATTACTGTGCACAAAAGTGAGGTTTTTCTATGGTTTTTTTTGTTTAATCATTTATCTATTCAGTAAACACTGGCAATTTGACATCTTGCAAATAAAAAAAAAATTAAAATCCCCCTGGATCTGAAAGATACGGTTGTCCTAACGAAGACTAGATTGGACAAAGTTTGGACGCTTGCTTTTTTTTATTTATTTTTAAAAATCAGACGGAAGTGATATTTTCTGGTATTGGAAGGAGCTTCAAGCTATTAATTTCATACTGTACATTAAAATTTAGTAAACATGTCAGGCGTCTGAGGGCGCCACACGTTCAAGAGCACAAATACCAGATATTCAGTCTCGTGGGGATTAAAAAAGATGGCAATTCTGCAGAAGAACAGGCCCTATTGTGATAACTTTTTGACCCATATCATCCAAGGAAGTGTAGTTTACTGTCACCTATGTGCCGCTGACTGACCGTTACACCCCCCCCCCCCCCGGGTCGAGTGTACTCTATGGTCATATTCTGGGGAAGCAATGCAAAGGAATTCTGTTTATTGCAAGCGGGCTCCGACACCTGCCCCAAATTCTCAGCACCTCGGACATGTCTGCCTAGGTGCTGAAGCTATTTTGTAGAAACACCTGAGTTTCAGCGGTATTACTAGACGTGTAGTCACGCTTTTGGCCAACAGGGGGAGCCCTCTGCCTGTCATAAGCTTAATGTATCACAAGTGTGTGAAAATACATTTTTACACTGTCCATGATAGAAATATGGCTTTTCCTAGATTCACCCCATCCTGCTAGTGGTTATATGGAAAAAACAACACTTGGTAGTGAAGGGGTTAAGTATATTTTAACACTTGTGCAGCGGTTAAACGCTTGCTCTGGTCAGGAGGGTCAAAATTACGTCTACGAAAATTTCTCTTTCTCCTCTCTCTCTTCCCCCCCCCCCCCCCTCACTAGAACGAGACTTGGCAAATCCAGCAGCCATTGGCGCCGAAATGTTTGGCTCTGGCTCGCTCTTTACAGGCACAATAAAAACCTTGCCGGCAATAATATGACCCATTAAATCGCTTTACTAGAGTAGAAAGGCCAAGAATTCTGAGCGTAAAAGCCCACGGGAATCAATGATCCCCAAAAATGAATATAGCTGTAGACAAGCATTTGATCCAACATTAGGTTTGTAAAAATTTCCACAATTGGGAAAATATAATTTTCTTTTGAACGTACAGGGTTAACCTGCACAAAGTAGCATTTATAGACCATATAGTAAATAAGTGAACATTTGTTTTCTGACAGTTAACTGTGTACAGGCAAAAGCATGCAGCCTATAAAGCAGCGCCACGTTTTCTACACATCCAGCTATATAGGCTGTTAATAAATAAATGAGGGGGGGGACTCTATATAACGATGCCCAATGGCTGGCTGCATCCACGTTGGGTTTCGTCAGTCGTCCGTCTTTCGGGCCAAGCGACAGAATGTCCAGTTGTGTTCCACGGTGTTCTCGTTTGCCCGTTCGCTCATGTGATGCACCCTGGTGTTGCGGATTGTAAAGCCTTGCTTGGAGATGTACTCCATTAGGTGGACCCGGAGAGAGACCTCCTGGTGGTAATCGCAAGGCCCAAAGGTGAACGAGACTTGGCAGTCTCTGGTGTCCATCATATGCTTGTTCCACTTGGTGAAATGATTGGCGATCCCCTCCAGCAACGCGTGCACCTTGGTGGTGATGGTGAGTTGAGTGATTATTACGGCCACCGGGTTGGAGTATTTCGACAGCTTCCTGGTGCTCGATAGCTCCACAACTTCTTCAAAGGTGTCCATAGGGTAGAGGGGTTTGGGGTCGTTGAGGAATTGTATTAAAGGTTCGATCTGGTAGAAGTCTGCTTCTTTCCGAAGCAGGTCGCATTCCTTAAAGTCCACAGGTAAAGTCAGTTCTGATGAGCGCAGGAAGTTCAACACGTACCGGAAAAGAGCTCCGTCGCGATCGATGAAGTAGTTGCCCTGCGAGTCCCTGGCGGTGGGGAAATCTCCCCTGAACATGGCTCCCAGCATGGAATCTGGATAGCGGGTCAACGTGGAGACAGATGTGGTGTAGACGTGGCCGCCCACATTTAGGGTGACTGGATCCGTCATCTGAAACCCAAAAAAACAGTCCGGTTTACTGTACAGACGTCTATACATAGAGCAAGAAAAGTCAAACTCAGAATGTTCCGTCTATGAAAAACAAAACAAACCCAATAAGGAAAGTTCATCGCAGCAAATCTTAACCTAGAACTAAAGTTGTATTGCGCGCCACCTAATAAATACATTTCATCCCTGGTGATTCTTCTTAAAATAAATACCTTATATAGTTTCTGAAGGTAATTTATTAATATATGAGTTATTGTTCGTATGTCTTGAAAGAAATGTGTCATGCTTGGTGTGTATATTCTAAAAGAGCTAAACTGGCCATTGCTGGAATCCAGACGCACCCTTCACCTTTCCAACCTGATGTTTAAGAGCTTTTCTGGGATGCTACCACCCTACCTGAATAGGCTGCTTCCCTCAGCAGTTCCTCATCCTATAACCTCAGATCCAGGACCAGCACCTTACTTGCAATACCACAATACAAAAAGAAAGTGGCTCGATCCTCATTTTCCTACAGAGCACCGCAAATATGGAATAACCTCCCAGACGCCAGCAAATCTTCCCCCAGTCTAAAGTCACTTAAGAGATCTCTATTTACAGGTGCATTCTGTATTGAGGTATGTTAACATGTGACTATATACAGAATGCACCTGTAAACATGTAACATAGTGACTATATACAGAATGCACCTGTAAACATGGAACAGTGACTATATACAGAACGCACTTGTAAACATGTAAAATAGTGACTATATGTCCTACATATTTATTTTCTGTGTTGATCTGTATTTCAACGGACTGTGAAATTCACCGCTCGGTGGCAATTTCGGGACTTTGTGAATAACCCCTTAAGTGTTCAGCACGAAACAAGGGTAAGATCCCACTTACCATGTATCCCCAGTCTCCATTATCCATTTGCTCGAACAATTGTGACGGAGGTAAACAGGTAAATGCAGAGAGATGCACGCGCTGCAGGTTTCTTCGGGTGTCTGGAAGAGATAAGGGTAATAACTAGAGATGCACCCATACCACATTTTAAAGTACGAGTACCGATACTTTTTAAAAGTACTCACTGATACCGAGTACCGATACTTTTATTTTATGTCATGTGACCGCTTTTCAATAAGAACAGACCTCATATAAAAATGCCCCCAGCTCACATGTATATATCCCCCCGAGATATATATATATACAGAATGCCCCCAGCTCACATGTAGCTTGCCCCCAGCTCTCATGGATTTTGCCCCAGTACTCATGGATTTGCCCCCAGCACTCATGGATATTGCCCCAGCTCACATGGATTTGCCCCAGCACTCATGGATATTGCCCCCAGCTCACATGGATTTGCCCCCAACTCTTATGGATTTGCCCCCAGCACTCATGAATTTGCCCTCAGCACTCATGGATATTGCCCCCAGCACTCATGGATATTGCCCCCAGCTCACATGGATTTGCCCCAGCACTCATGGATATTGCCCCCAGCTCACATGGATTTGCCCCCAACTCTTATGGATTTTGCCCCCAGCACTCATGAATTTGCCCTCAGCACTCATGGATATTGCCCCCAGCACTCATGGATATTGCCCCCAGCTCTCATGGATTTGCCCCAGCACTTATGGATATTGCCCCCAGCTCACATGGATTTGCCCCCAGCACTCATGGATATACTGCCCCAGCTCATGGATGCTGCCCCCAGCTCATGGATATATTGCCCCAGCACATGGATATTGCCCCAGCTCATGGATATATTCCCCAGCTCATGGATATATTCCCCAGCTCATGGATATATTCCCCAGCTCATGGATATATTCCCCAGCTCATGGATATATTCCCCAGCTCATGGATATATGCCCCAGCTCATGGATATATTCCCCAGCTCATGGATATATTCCCCAGCTCATGGATATATTCCCCAGCTCATGGATATATGCCCCAGCTCATGGATATATGCCCCAGCTCATGGATATATTCCCCAGCACATGGATATATTCCCCAGCTCATGGATATATTCCCCAGCACATGGATATATGCCCCAGCACATGGAAATATGCCCCAGCTCATTGATATATGCCCCAGCACATGGATACACTGCCCCAGCTCATGGATATACTGCCCCAGCTCATGGATATACTGCCCCAGCTCATGGATATACTGCCCCAGCTCATGGATATTGCCCCCAGCTCATGGAAATTGCCCCCAGCTCATGGATACTGCACCCAGCTCATGGATACTGCCCCCAGCTCATGGATACTGCCCCCAGCTCATGGATACTGCCCCCAGCTCATGGATATATGCCCCAGCTCATGGATATATGCCCCAGCTCATGGATACTGGCCCCAGCTCATGGGATATATGCCCCAGCTCATGGGATATATGCCCCAGCTCATGGGATATATGCCCCAGCTCATGGGATACTGCCCCCCACGCTCTCATGGATATATGCCCCAGCTCATGGATGCTGCCCCAGCTCATGGATGCTGCCCCAGCTCACACATGGATTTGCCCCAGCTCATGGATATTGCTCCCCCAGCTCAGACCCCAGACCAGACATGGGGCGGCTGTTTGAATGCTCTATCGGCATTCAGACAGCCGCCCCTGGAGCTCTCAGCCGCATACTTACCTTCCCGAGCGGCGCCGACAAAGTCTTTGCGCCTGCGCTCTTTGAAGGACCCCCAGCCGCGATCACGTATATTTTAGGCTGGGGTCAGACGAACGCAGTGTGAACGCGCGTGCAGCCGCACTTTATCACGGCGTAGTAGCAGCAAATGACAGGCAATATACGAAGTACGGCTGCGCAACGCAAGCGGCAAACAAACGCATTTCTTTTGAGAACGTCAAACCGCTAGTACGGACGTACAGAGTGCGCTGCGTCGCTAGAGGCGTGTGTGCGTGATTAGGAGACGTCAGACGCTGCTAATGTCCGGCCAACATAACGTCCAGACGCAAAAAGTGTTTTATTGATGATCCGTACAAAATCACGGACGGAAATGCGCATCGTATGACCGCTATCGCGTATTCCGTGACAAAATACGTCCATTCGTTCGAACGCACTTTTTCACGGACGACGCAAAAAATGCATTCGTCTGACCCTAGCCTAAATTAACGCTCATCCCCGCCAGATCCAATATATTTCCACTAAACCTTTCCATGACGAGGCCCTGTTTGCGGATTATGAGAAATACAGAAAAACGTTCAGACGGAAGAGAAAAAAAAATGCTTCTAAAAATGCAGCCAGAAACCAGGTTTGGATTTGTCGCTGCGCCATTAATTAACGGTTCTGACCGAATTAAATCAACAGGGAAATCGTTTCTCAGGACTAGAGTTTAATAAATGTAAAATGTTGTGTCCGTCATTAAAGGAGCCGTTACGGTGCTGGAGGTGACCGGGGTTTGCTTTGATGTAATATTTTAATAGGCATCATCATTTCAAAGTGAGATTTTATTCGGCGCAGCCGCATGAGAGTCGCACGAAACGTCCTTAAACACCAATTAATCCGCTCTGCGATGTTATTTAACGACGCTTCGGATGAGCCTCGTTCCGACAGATACAGATCGAAGTTTCGTGTCCTAGAATAGCATCTAGATTATAGGGCTTCCTGTCAACTCGACGAGGCTCCGCTGACGGCTCAATCGCACGTCACAAAGTATTCACCGATCAAAGGTTAAAAACGAAACATGTCACTGTGTATAAACGTTTGAGGTCGCTTTTGTAATTAACATCGGGTAAGATTAACGGCGGAGGCCGATCATGTCGGAGGCATTTTAATTTAAAATACATTTTATGAAGGAAAACAAAAAATACATAAAATCTGTCGGAGGAACAGAGTTTATGCATTAACGCGGGATGACGCCATCCGACAGACTGGCTCGGGCGGTCACGTTGATTCCTGAGAGATTACAGATGGCAGGAATGACAGATGGGTTACACAGGAGGGTGGCAGCCGTATCAATGAATGCCATCATGGAATACGCGCCCAGCAACTCCTACAACAGCAGTACACTCATATCTGCGACTCAAACCCGCAAATCGACCATAACGCTGGATTTCCAGCACAGGGACTACCACCAAAACGCTGGACCCCTACCCAGAGGCTCCTTGAAGAACTCGGTCCACTCACCTAGGGGCTACAGTGACCGCCCCCACACACTAATACCGGACCAAATCTCTAAGGAATCCTACTACTATCTGAAGGACACCCACCATAAGGCTGGCCCCTAACCCCCCCTCCCAAGGGGCTCCCACCTAACCACACAGACTCATACCATAAGGCTGGCCCCTAACCTCAAGGGCCTTCACCAAGAGGCTGGCCCCTAACCCCATTGACCCCCCACCAAGAGGCTGGTCCCTAACCCTATTGGCCCCCCACCAAGAGGCTGGCCCCTAACCCCATTGGCCCCCCACCAAGACGCTGGCCCCTAACCCCATTGGCCCCCCACCAAGATGCTGGCCCCTAACCCCATTGGCCCCCCACCAAGAGGCTGGCCCCTAACCCCATTGGCCCCCCCACCAAGAGGCTGGCCCCTAACCCCATTGGTCCCCCCACCAAGAGGCTGGCCCCTAACCCCATTGGCCCCCCACCAAGAGGCTGGCCCCTAACCCCATTGCCCCCCCACCAAGAGGCTGGCCCCTAACCCCATTGCCCCCCCCCCACCAAGAGGCTGGCCCCTAACCCATTGGCCCCCCACCAAGAGGCTGGCCCCTAACCCCATTGGCCCCCAACCAAGAGGCTGGCCCCTAACCCCATTGGCCCCCCACCAAGAGGCTGGCCCCTAACCCCATTGGCCCCCCACCAAGAGGCTGGCCCCTAACCCCATTGGCCCCCCACCAAGAGGCTGGCCCCTAACCCCAAGGGCCCCCACCACGAGGCTGGCCCCTAACCCCAAGGGCCCCCACCACGAGGCTGGACCCTAACCCCAAGGGCCCCCACCATGAAGCTGGACCCTAACCCCAAGGGCCCCCACCATGAGGCTGGACCCTAACCCCAAGGGCCCCCACCATGAGGCTGGCCCCTAACCCCAAGGGCCCCCACCATGAGGCTGGCCCCTAAACCAGGCACCTATTTCATGGCTCCCACCCCCCGTGCAAGTCTCCCCTTCGGTCATCCTCATCCTCTGCCCGGGCTGGTGATCCCCATCTCTCCTGCACCCTCCCCGTGTCCCTCCCCATGCAGGTTTCCGGGCCCCGCGGCCCCAGGTGAGCATGTTCTCCCTTACCGTTTCTACCTCCGCTCTCCGCCCATTAATGATTAACACCAATGGATTGGACCTCACGGCTCCCCGTACGGATCTGCCTCAGCCGCCGATTGGCTGTTACCTGGTAACCCAGTCTCCCCGCGGGCAGTCACGGGCCGGGCGTGGAATCCATCTCTCGATTGGCGGCATTCTGTCAGCTGACACGCGAAGGCGTGAATCGGGGGTGCGTCCTCTGCTTGGGAGCTGATTGGTTGGAGGTAGAGAAGGTCTTGGTCAGAGGACAGAAGCAATATGGCGGCGCTGAGGAGGTTTCTGAGTGCTGGGAAGGTAATTAGGCCGCCCTGTGAGTGGAGGCCTGTCAGGGCTGTGTATCACTCCGCTCACTCACCTTCTCTTTCCTTTACAGGGCCCCGCTTCCGGCTTGCTGCAAAGGGGTTTCCACAAGAGCTCCCCGGCCGCCCTGCAGGTACAGTGCCCGGGCCCCTCTGCAAGGACATGTATCCCTGACAGCCCTCACTGCAGCCCGTGTTACCCTGACAGCCCTCACTGCAACACCCTGACAGCCCTCACTGCAACACCCTGACAGCCCTCACTGCAACACCCTGACAGCCCTCACTGCAACACCCTGACAGCCCTCACTGCAACACCCTGACAGCCCTCACTGCAACACCCTGACAGCCCTCACTGCAACCGTGTTACCCTGACAGCCCTCACTGCAGCCCGTGTTACCCTGACACCTCCCTGACAGCCCGTGTTACCCTGACACCCCTCACTGCAGCCCGTGTTACCCTGACACCCCTCACTGCAGCCCGTGTTACCCTGACACCCCTCACTGCAGCCCGTGTTACCCTGACACCCCTCACTGCAGCCCGTGTTACCCTGACACCCCTCACTGCAGCCCGTGTTACCCTGACACCTCCCTGACAGCCCGTGTTACCCTGACACCTCCCTGACACCCCTCACTGCAGCCCGTGTTCCCCTGACAGCCCTCACTGCAGCCCGTGTTACCCTCACACCCAGACTGCAACACCCTGACAGCCCTCACTGCAACCCGTGTTACCCCGACACCCCTCACTGCAGCCCGTGTTACCCTGACACCTCCCTGACACCCCTCACTGCCGCCCGTGTTACCCTCGCGCCCAAACCGCTACACCCTGACACCCCTCACTGCAACCCGTGTTACCCTGACACCCCTCACTGCAGCCCGTGTTACCCTCACACCCAAACCGCGACACCCTGACACCCCTCACTGCAACCCGTGTTACCCTGACACCTCCCTGACAGCCCGTGTTACCCTGACACCTCCCTGACAGCCCTCACTGCAGCCCGTGTTACCCTCACACCCAAACCGCGACACCCCGACACCCCTCACTGCAACCCGTGTTACCCCGACACCCCTCACTGCAGCCCGTGTTACCCTGACACCTCCCTGACACCCCTCACTGCTGCCCGTGTTACCCTCGCGCCCAACCGCTACACCCTGACACCTCGCTGCAGCCCGTGTTACCCTCACACCCAAACCGCGACACCCTGACACCCCTCACTGCAGCCCGTGTTACCCTGACACCTCCCTGACAGCCCGTGTTACCCTGACCCCTCCCTGACACCCCCACTGCAAGCCCGTGTTCCCCTGACACCCCTCACTGCCAGCCCGTGTTCCCCTGACACCCCTCACTGCAGCCCGTGTTCCCCTGACACCCCTCACTGCAAAGCCCGTGTTCCCCTGACACCCCCTCACTGCAGCCCGTGTTCCCCTGACACCCCTCACAGCCCGTGTTCCCCTGACACCCCTCACTGCAGCCCGTGTTCCCCTGACACCCCTCACTGCAGCCCGTGTTCCCCTGACACCCCTCACTGCAGCCCGTGTTCCTGACACCCCTCACTGCAGGCCCGTGTTCCCCTGACACCCCTCACTGCAGCCCGTGTTCCCCTGACACCCCTCACTGCAGCCCGTGTTCCCCTGACACCCCTCACTGCAGCCCGTGTTCCCCTGACACCCCTCACTGCAGCCCGTGTTCCCCTGACACCCCTCACTGCAGCCCGTTTCCCCTGACACCCCTCACTGCAGCCCGTGTTCCCCTGACACCCCTCACTGCAGCCCGTGTTCCCCTGACACCCTCACTGCAGCCCGTGTTCCCCTGACACCCCTCACTGCAGCCCGTTTCCCCTGAACCCCTCACTGCAGCCCGTGTTCCCCTGACACCCCTCACTGCAGCCCGTGTTCCCCTGACACCCCTCACTGCAGCCCGTGTTCCCCTGACACCCCTCACTGCAGCCCGTGTTCCCCTGACACCCCTCACTGCAGCCCGTGTCCCCTGACACCCCTCACTGCAGCCCGTGTTCCCCTGACACCCCTCACTGCAGCCCGTGTTCCCCTGACACCCCTCACTGCAGCCCGTGTTCCCCTGACACCCCTCACTGCAGCCCGTGTTCCCCTGACAGCCCTCACTGCAGCCCGTGTTACCCTCACACCCAGACTGCAACACCCTGACACCCCTCACTGCAACCCGTGTTACCCCGACACCCCTCACTGCAGCCCGTGTTACCCTGACACCTCCCTGACACCCCTCACTGCAGCCCGTGTTACCCTCACACCCAAACCGCGACACCCTGACACCCCTCACTGCAACCCGTGTTACCCTGACACCTCCCTGACAGCCCGTGTTACCCTGACACCTCCCTGACACCCCTCACTGCAGCCCATGTTACCCTCACACCCAAACCGCTACACCCTGACACCCCTCGCTGCAGCCCGTGTTACCCTCACACCCAAACCGCGACACCCTGACACCCCTCACTGCAGCCCGTGTTACCCTCACACCCAAACCCGACACCCTGACACCCCTCACTGCAGCCCGTGTTACCCTCACACCCAAACCGCGACACCCTGACACCCCTCACTGCAGCCCGTGTTACCCTCACACCCAAACCGCTACACCCTGACACCCCTCACTGCAGCCCGTGTTACCCTCACACCCAAACCGCTACACCCTGATACCCCTCACTGCAGCCCGTGTTACCCTCACACCCAAACCGTGACACCCCTCACTGCAGCCCGTGTTACCCTCACACCCAAACCGTGACACCCCTCACTGCAGCCCGTGTTACCCTCACACCCAAACCGTGACACCCCTCACTGCAGCCCGTGTTACCCTCACACCCAAACCGTGACACCCCTCACTGCAGCCCGTGTTACCCTCACACCCAAACCGTGACACCCCTCACTGCAGCCCGTGTTACCCTCACACCCAAACCGTGACACCCCTCACTGCAGCCCGTGTTACCCTCACACCCAGACCGCGGCATCCTGACAGCCCTCACTGCAGCCCGTGTTACCCTCACACCCAAACCGCGACACCCTGACAGCCCTCACTGCAGCCTGTGTTACCCTTGCACCCAGACCGCGACACCCCTCACTACAACCCGTGTTACCCTCGCACCCTGACGCCTCCTCACTGCAGCCCGTGTTACCCTCGCACCCTGACGCCCCTCACTGCAGCCCGTGTTACCCTCGCACCCTGACGCCCCTCACTGCAGCCCGTGTTACCCTCGCACCCTGACGCCCCTCACTGCAGCCCGTGTTACCCTCGCACCCTGACGCCCCTCACTGCAGCCCGTGTTACCCTCGCACCCTGACGCCCCTCACTGCAGCCCGTGTTACCCTCTCACCCTGACGCCCCTCACTGCAGCCCGTGTTACCCTCGCACCCTGACGCCCCTCACTGCAGCCCGTGTTACCCTCGCACCCTGACGCCCCTCACTGCAGCCCGTGTTACCCTCGCACCCTGACGCCCCTCACTGCAGCCCGTGTTACCCTCGCACCCTGACCCCCTCACTGCAGCCCGTGTTACCCTCGCACCCTGACGCCCCTCACTGCAGCCCGTGTTACCCTCGCACCCTGACGCCCCTCACTGCAGCCCGTGTTACCCTCGCACCCTGACGCCCCTCACTGCAGCCCGTGTTACCCTCGCACCCAGACCGCGGAATCCTCACTGCAGCCCGTGTTACCCTCGCACCCAGACCGCGGAATCCTCACTGCAGCCCGTGTTACCCTCGCACCCAGACCGCGGCATCCTCACTGCAGCCCGTGTTACCCTCGCACCCAGACCGCGGCATCCTCACTGCAACCCGTGTTACCCTCGCACCCAGACCGCGGCATCCTCACTGCAACCCGTGTTACCCTCGCACCCAGACCGCGGCATCCTCACGCCCCTCACTGCAACCCGTGTTATCCTCGCACCCAGACCGCGGCATCCTGACACCCCCAGTGCTGCACTATTTAAGATATAAATTCCCTGTATTGGACTTAAACACCTTCTTTTAACCTCCATGGCGGTCTAATTTTTTCTAAATTTTGTGTCTAAAAGCGTCTCAATTTTTTTTTTAAAGGAAACGTGTTTTTGTACATAGTTAGCCTGTAATAATTAGGAATCACGCACTGAAATCCGTGAAATCAAGAGTTCTTACTGGTAAAATCCTTTATAAATTAATTAATTTAAAAAAAATAGTAAATACACGGAGTCCGATAAAGTTTGAAACACGACATAATAATTTATTATCCCAAAAATAATTATCCAAAATAATGCAAATAAATGATATTCAATAAAATACAACAAAAAACACTGAAATCTGTCTGCAAACAAGGGTGAGACTATGTATGGTCTGTTTCTTATCCTGTACTGCCACCTAGTGGCCGTTCATAAACATTGCATTTTGTATTCAGTGAGTATTATGAATGAAGTTTGCTGCGTCCAGCCCCTCTGCATCATGTGACTCGCAGGGAGCCATCCAGGAAGCAGCTCGCCGCGATCACACTGCAGGGACAGCGAGGGAGCCAGGAGGAGGTGAGTATGTATCCAGCCCGAGTGTGGCTCGGGGTTACCGTTCGTGGTAGTGAAATTTAACCCCGAGTCACACTCGGGAATACCGGCAGGGAGGTTAATAATGCTCCCCATTTTATTGGCTCCTCCATGTATTCATGGTGTGTGGGTGTCTTTTTAGGGCAGTATTTCCCAATCATGTCCTCGGGACCCTCAACCAGGCCAGATTTTGCAGAACACCTTGGGGGAAAAGCAGACTGAATCCTGCAATCACTGAGCAGCAAATCATATCACCGGTGCTGTGCTTCAGATATCCTGCAAACCTGGCGAGGCGGATCCCGAGGACAGGTTTGGGAAACACTGTTTTAGGGGTTTCTCCATATATTCAGGGTGTGCGGGTGTCTTTTTAGGGGCTCCTCCATATATTTATTTGCAAAAGATTTTACCAGGAAGGATACATTGAGATTTCTCTCGTTTTCAAGTATGTCCTGGGTTCAAGAACATTGAAATGTTTCAGCATGTGTGGGTGCCTTTTTAGCAGCTCCTCCATTTTGGGGTGTGCAGGTGTCTCTTTAGGGGTTTCTCCATGTATTCAGGGTTTGCGGGTGCCAGGGGTTCCTCCCATGTGTTCAGGGTGTGCGGGCGTCTCCTTTAGGGGTTCCTCCATGTATTCGGGGTGCGTGGGTGTCTCTTTAGGGGCTCCTCCAGGTATTCGGGTTGGGCGCGTGGGTGTCTCTCTTTTAGGGGCTCCTCCAGGTATTGTGGGTGTCTTTTTAGGGGCTCCTCCAGGTATTCTGGGTGGGTGGGCTGGTGTCTTTATGTCCTATGTGGCTGGTAGTGATTATAACAGCGTACACCTCGGCCTCCCTTCGTTTGACTCATAAGAGCCTTTTATTTTTGGTAGAACCTCCCACTTTTAGAAGTCTGCAATAAAGTGAGGTGACGTCTAGTTGCGCAGCATTTGCCTCACATCTTTTTGTAAAAAGAGAAAAGTGTGTTTTCAAGTTGGGATAATCGGATGATTTCTCGTGATAAATGGAGACGACGTGAGTGAGTGCGACCCAGCCTTAACCCGCCGTGCGACCCAGCCTTAACCCGCCGTGCGACCCAGCCTTAACCCGCCGTGCGACCCAGCCTTAACCCGCCGTGCGACCCAGCCTTAACCCGCCGTGCGACCCAGCCTTAACCCGCCGTGCGACCCAGCCTTAACCCGCCGTGTAATGACTAGACCCGAGCCGCAGCTTCAGGCCTTCCTTTGCATTTCCACGTTGCATTTTACCTCTCAGAAATTTGGTGAACGTGATGTCATGTAGCTTCCTTGTGATGTTGAGCGATAGGTTGTGAGGGACCATTAAATCTGTCCCATTGCGGGCAGTTACCGTCCTGTTTCTTGGCTAATACGGCAGTGGGGTTTCTCCAGCCCTGCCTTGTACAACCCAACCTTTCCTACAGATCCCTACCATAACAAACCTCAGCCGTTTTGAATCCATCCTTGATGAACGTCTGTCACCCGACACAAACAGGGTTTTTCAGAGCGAGCCAAAATTGCACAAAACAGTGTATTTCCGTACGTGGTAATTTCGTGACTATTCAAAAAGTGGGCAGTTTGCCAAATGTTGGCTGAAATATGGTGCAATTTGGTGGCAGTAAAATTCCCCATAGAGAAGTAATGGTTAATCTATTCAGAGAGCGCTAGACATAGCTCTACCTGTATTCGGCCCTCTGTCTGGCTGCTGGAATGCAGCAGTAAAGTTTGAGCTTTTTGTTACAGTGAGGGCAGAGCTGCTCCTTGTAGCTTCTTTACAGTAATACAGGGTGACAGGAGTGAGGTCTCTGAGAATTTCATGTCGCCTACCTTTTAAATTCTATGTCAATGCAAAATTGATTATACAACTTCTTGGTAGTGAATGGGTTAATAGATATTTGGAATGTTACTCCACAAACCTGTTTCATGAGGTCGTCTGTGCCGCACCCCGAAATCTCGACGTAATGGTTATAACTGAATGGGAGGTATAAGGGTTATGGGTAAGAGTTGCCTTGGTGTAAAGTTGTGGTGGTGATCCTTGGCAACCTGGATGTTTCTGAACGTCTTGTCACATGATGCTCAGCCAGCCTTGTGTGTGACTAAGCATCATGGAACATGTAGTTCAGAAACATCTGGGTTGCCATTCTTTGCCGTCACTGAGCTATGGAGACCGGGGCGCGTTCCTCTTAAAGTAAACATCATATACCTAGTGATCTGAAATCAGGCAAACATACTGCGTTTGTATCCTTGTGTTTAATGACTGCTGGGTTTTATTGCCACCTTTTTGGAATCGTGACTCCTCCAGATCCTGGTTTACTCTTGAATAATGAGGAATTATTGACCCTGTGACTTGCGTGTAGAGGAGGCCCATAATGTAACTGGCGTGTGTTCTTTCATTAATTAACCTGTGCTTGTCCACAGCTCACTGTCCGTGATGCCCTAAACCAGGCCATGGATGAAGAACTTGAACGCGATGAGCGGGTTTTCCTGCTGGGAGAGGAAGTGGCTCAGTATGACGGGGCCTACAAGGTTTGTATGAAAGCGGAGAGTGAGTAGTTCGAACACTATAAAGACAGGACAGGTGCTGTAGTTGTGCAGACTGACTCCGGTCAGTATTGGTGCCACTTGTTGGCCTTAACCTGTACCGGTTGTGCTATGCCATGACGGAGGGATATCTCATTAACCTTGCACATCAATGTGATATCTTCTCTCACAGGTTGTCTGTCACTAGCTCAAGCGCCAGGTGCCGCCATGTTTCTATTCTGTGAGCAGAGCTGTAATAGGGCCTTCACACGGCACTGCACAACTGGCGAGTCAGACGTCACCACTGAGGGCCAGTCAGCGACATGAAATCTGATGCACAAAGTGACTGCAGGGCTTTCCTATAAGCCCATTGACATATTTTGAGGGGGGGGGGGAAACACACATCTGTGTTCTTACTGCAGTTATTTAAATCTAGAAACCATCAAATCCTTGAAAGAGTTAATGAAGAAAAACACTTTGGATTGGGGTACCTGGCGTTACGTTGGGGGATGCGGGACTAGGGGGTTCTGGGGGTCTAACACATCATTTTATTAATCAATACTCTCATTTTAAAGTCACCCTGTGCCAATAAGGGTACAGGGGGTATGTGTTATGTGTGAATATTGTTGTCTTTTGTATTCTGTTATTAATGATAATGATTACTGCGTGTGTGGCACTGTATTCCTTTCAATTCACACACACACACACACACACACACACACACACACACACACACACACACACACACACACACACACACACACACACACACACACACGTATAAAAAAGGTTTTAGATCTTTGAAAGGTTTAAATGTTTGGCAAACATTGCCTCGTTATCAGATACTGTAAAATCTGAAACCCCTGTTTATCCCCACAATCTGCTATTGCTCTGTTTTGTTGGTTCTTGTGCTGCGTCTTGGTGTCCAGAGTTAATTCAATTATCTGTCTCTAATCTGTGACCCAGACGCCGGGGAGGCGTTTCTGATGTAGCGAGACGCCGGGGAGGCGTTTCTGATTTAACACCTGCGGCCTAAATGTGTGCTGCGAGAATGAGCCAACTTTCTTGACCCTGTAAAATCTGTGTCGTCCATGTTACTAGGGGCATTGTAAAATATGCAGAGAGTGCTGTGCTGTTCTGCTGTGTAGGAGTTCTAGGACCAGAGGAGGGAGCTGGTCACGTCACAAGGGAACTCCTAGACCTTGGTTTCTGGAATAATCTGATGTAAAGAGGCTGCCGTAATGTCTGGTTCTGCCACCTGGTGGTCGTGTTGATTTGCATGTCCTTCATTCCCATCAAATTAACTCCAGTCTTTCTCTGGGGCTTCTGTTTGTAGAACATGTAATGCAATATCTATGTGCCGCAGCGCCCTGACATGATCTGACACAGGCTGGGATTCACTATAAACTCCTAGTACTCTAGTCTGCAGGTTCAACTCTCAGGTCTCCTTTGATGAAAGCACAGGTAGAGGATGTGGACGATGATGAGCACAATTTCCTTTTTGTAAACCTCTTTATTGTGTCTTGTAGATCAGCAGAGGTCTGTGGAAAAAGTATGGCGACAAACGAATCATGGACACTCCCATATCTGAGGTATGAAGCGGCTGCTGTTTGACACAGTTTCTCAAAACGTACCATCATAAAACGTAGACACATGGCCCTTCATCGGGACGGGCTGTTTTACGATGGCATGTGCGCCTCGGTTTTACTGCAGTCAGTGACACTTTGCCCAGGCAGCCGGTTACAGCAAGTTCTATTTTAATTTGTACAAAGGACAGTCTGATGGTCTGGAACCAACATGTAGCTCAGTCATTTCTGCAAACTTCATGGGGTTTGTAGTTTTGCAGCTAAGGAGCTACCTGCACGATACAGCAGGTTTACGGCTAATGTCAGACGAGCGCACTGTGCGTCCGTGCACAACTGACGTACTTTCTGACTGATACTGTAGACCCCACACGGTCCGTTTTTATTTATATTTTTTACGGGATTTTTTTTTTGACTGATGTAGATGGGAAATAAAATTCTGTAAAATGGAAAAAAAATTGATACATGATCTGAAAAACGTATTTTGTCTGACTACGTTCCATCACTCACACAAAGCTACGTGGACTTGGCGCACTGTGCGTCCACCCTAGCGGTTTGACATTCTTGCCTAAATTGCGTCCGGTGCCACCTGCGTTGTGTGTCCTCACTTCTGTACGGACGTACTTCGTGTGTGGGTCTCTATTGATCATAATTTTATGCTACAACGGATGTTAAAATGTGCAGCAACACGGACGTGAACACGTTGTTCGTCTGATACGGGCCTAACGGTCCATGATGAACTCTTTTGTTGATAAACGTAGACCTTTTTATGACCAAATACAGAAATAAAACCACTAGAGCTGCAGAGGGCCCCGTGCAAGCAGCCGCTTCTAAAAAGGCATTTTTGTGTTAGAGCAGTGCCACAAACAGACCTCTGATCTTTCACAGAACACCGGACCTGCAAATCTCCTCAAAGGGCAAGTTTAAAATTGTACGGTAACTACACTCTCAATGGCAAGACTGTGGATAAAGGACACAATGCCCTAATAGAGTCTGATCTACAGGCTGAGCACCCAGAATCCGGAATGCTCAGAAATCCTAACATTCCAGAATCTGGGAGAATGCAGTGTTTCAGAGGAAGGAGGTTTCGCTGGGATCTCCTTCCTGCTGCAGCTCACAATGTGTGCACATGCTGGGCGCACTCTGCAGCCTTTCCTTGCGGCTCAAGGGGTATCACCCTATGTATTTTTGCTTCTATTTTTCCTTGCGGTCATGCTGCCTGGAGACGGCACGAACTCTGAGCAGCATGTCATATTTCGATGGCTGACCAGAGGTACCCAGCATGTGCCGTGGTCTGCTGCAGCACATGGGAGCTAGGGTCCCAAGCGGCAGTGACCATACAGAGCACCCCTGGTCCCGAAATACGAAAAACCAGATGGTGCCAAAAATTCTTTTTTTTTTTTTTCTTCGTGGTTTTCTCTTCCGGCCTTTTTTTTTTTTTTTTTTTCCCGGTGTAAGTCAGAATTACCATTTTACTTGATCAGAGATGATCTTTGCCTTCCACAGTTACAGGCATTTATAAAGCGCCAACAGATTCCTTAGCATTGTACAACGGGAGAGACAGAATAACAAATATACCTACACGTTACACACACGGAACAGAAGGACACTGCTTAAGAGCTTACAATCTAAGAGTTTAATATTCTTTCTCTTTATGTCCAGATGGGCTTTGCTGGCATCGCTGTTGGTTCTGCTATGGTAGGTAGTTGTTACTGTAGACACGGGGTGCACAATCCATGTGCTGTATACATTTGTTTGAATGCTGGCGGCTTGTGTTTTTAACAGGCTGGACTGAGACCAATCTGCGAGTTCATGACTTTCAACTTCTCCATGCAAGCGATCGATCAAGTTATCAACTCTGCAGCCAAGACCTGCTATATGTCAGCAGGGCTTGTCACAGTCCCGATAGTCTTCCGGGGGCCGAACGGATCATCTGCCGGGGTGGCAGCTCAGCATTCGCAGTGCTTTGCGGCTTGGTACGGACACTGTCCTGGACTCAAGGTTCTCAGCCCGTGGAACGCAGAGGATGCTAAGGGTCTCCTAAAAGCAGCAATTCGGGATGATAACCCAGGTAAACCCTCACTGATTATAGCTCATGATTTCCAACAACTGCTGCCTGAGCTCTGAGTAAGTCCGATATTGTGAGTTACAGCTCCTGCGGTTTGTGTGCAGTTTATCCACGTTTGCTGATAGATTTATTTGCGTCCTAGTGGTGCTCCTGGAGAATGAATTGATGTACGGCGTTCCTTTCGAAATATCTGAGGAAGCACAATCGAAAGACTTTGTTGTTCCGATCGGAAAGGCAAAGATAGAAAGACCAGGTATGTGCCCATTATATATAATCTATATATCTATCCAACACTTTATACAGTTTGCCATCCACTTGTTAGAATAACACCAGCGGGAGTCCATCAGTTCTGTGTTAGCCATGTACTTTGTATTTTTTCGTTTCTTTGTATTACTTGGAGTTTTTTGGTCAGGTTTACTAATATATTGACCTTTTTATATTTATACCAGTAACATCATGTTTATATGCCTGCTCTGGACTTGTCATTTGTTTTTATTTTCATGTTTTATATGGGGTGTTGTTGTTCACTGGGTACACAGGAGTTTTTTTTTCTCTGGTGCCTCTTGATCCGCCCCCATGATCGGCGGCTGGTGGTGAGTTTGGGGTGTTTTTTTTTGTTTTTTTTTTTCCCTTTGCCTTTATTAAAAGTCCTCCTGACTTAAACGTCTATGAATAAAGTTTACTGAGATTTTTGCTTATTAATCTGCATTGCAGATTTAGGAGTCTGGCACCAGAGTCCTATAACCTAAAGAAACGAAGTACAGAGAACGAGGGATTTTCTTATTTATTTATCCTATGTCAAACTGGACATTGTACATAAAATATATTCTATGTTTCTTACAGTCAAGCAGTGTTTTGTTTTTTTTCTTTTTCAAAAGGGGAAGATGGAGAACTGACTTAGGCTAGGGTCAAACGAATGCATTATTCGCAGCGACCGTCAAAAAGTGCGTCCGAACGCATCGCCGTATTTTTTTCACGGAATGCGCGAAAACGGTCATACGATGCGCATTTTCAGGCGTAATTTTTTTTTTAATTTACGGATCGTCAATAAACCACTTTTTTTGCGTCTGGATGTTATCTTTGCCGGACATGAGCAGCGTTTGACATCTCCTAATCACGCACACTCTCTGCTAGCGGACGCAGCGCACTCTGTACGTCAGTACTAGCGGTTCTGCGTTCTCGAAAAAACGCGTTCATTTTCCACTTGCGTTCCGCGGCCGGACTGTTGTGCGGCTGGACTTCGTATATTGGCCGTCATTTGCACGTCATTTGCTGCTACTGCAGCCGTGATTAAGTGCACCTAAACGCACGTTAAAAATGTGCTAGTCTGACCCCAGCCTAAACTGCTTTCCAGCCCCTACATGAATTTAAAAATACAAATGGAGAAGGGGTTATTCACAAAGTACCGATACACACGCTTACATCTCACAAAACTAAAATCCAATGCGTGCCAAGAGACTCGGCACAGGATAGCTTTTCCTGTGCCTTTTTGGATGTCAGTTTTGTGAAATGCGAGTGTTTGTTGGTGCTTTGTGAACAGCCACTATAGCGTTTTAACTGCAATTATTTATTATTATTATTCTTTATTTATAAAGCGCCAGCATATTCCGCAGCGCTGTACAATAAGCACAGTATAGACAGGGTTACAATACATTGAACAACATTTGACAAACAGTACAGGAGGAGATGAGGGCCCTATTCCCGTAAGAACTCACAATCTGGGAGGGTTGGGGTTGGAAACAGGAGGAGAGGACTGTAAGGTGAGAGTGATTGATGGTTGTGTCAGTGAGTTGGGTGGTAGGCTTCCCTAAATAGGAATGTTTTAAGGGAGCGTTTGAAGGAAGAGAAGTTAGGGGAAAGTCTGACAGTACGAGGGAGAGCGTTCCAGAGAGTGGGGGCTGCGCGTGAGAAATCCTGCAGTCTATCATGGGAAGAGGTGATGCGGGGAGAAGCTAGGCGCAGGTCACTGTTTGACCTTAGGGAGCGGGCTGGGGTGTATTTGGTGATTAGTGAGGACAGGTAGTGGTGGAGCTGAGTTAGTGAGGGTTTTGTAGGTAAGGATAAGGATTTTGAACTTAACTCTGCAGTGGATGGGGAGCCAGTGAAGGGACTCGCAGAGGGGAGTGGCAGAGACAGAGCGGCGGGTGAGGTGAATTAGCCTGGCAGAGGCGTTCAGGATGGATTGTAGGGGGAAGAGGCGGGACAGAGGGAGGCCAGATAAGAGATTATTGCAATAGTCGAGTTGGGAGATTACCAGGGCGTGTATGAGTTGTTTTGTGGTGACAGCGGTAAGAAATGGCTGAATTCTGTAAATATTACGCAGTTGGTATCGGCAGGAGGAGGAAAGAGACTTGCTGTGGGGGATGAAGGAAAGAGCAGAGTCAAGTGTAACTCCAAGACAGCGAACTTGGTTTGATGGGGAGATGGTGATACCCTCCACCGTGATAGAGAAGTCAGGAGGTGGGGCGGCATTAGAGGGAGGAATAAGTAGGAGCTCAGTCTTTGACATGTTGATCTTTAGGTGGTGGGAGGCCATCCAGGAGGAGATGCCAGATAAACAGTCACTGACTTTTGAAAGGACAGGGGGAGAGAGATCAGGGCTAGAGAGGTAGATCTGAGTGTCATCAGCGTAGAGGTGGTAATTGAAGCCAAAGCTGTTGATGATTTTGCCCAGGGAGGAGGTGTAGATGGAAAAGAGCAGAGGACCAAGGACAGAGCCTTGAGGTACACCAACAGATAGAGGCAATGAGGAGGAGGAGTTACCAGCAAAGGACACACAGAAGGACCTGTTGGATAAATAGGATTCGACCCAAGCGAGTGCAGTATCACCGAGGCCCAGAGAGTTGAGGGTCTGTAGAAGGAGGGGGTGGTCAACAGTGTCAAAAGCAGCCGAGAGGTCGAGCAGGATGAGAATAGAATAGTGGCCGTGTTTTTTTAGCAGTTAGGAGGTCGTTGGTGACTTTGAGGGCAGTTTCAGTTGAGTGTAGGGGACGGAAGCCAGATTGCAGGGGGTCAAGTAGTGAATTGGAGGACAGGAAGAGGGAGAGGCGGTTGAAGACTAGTTTTTCTAAGAGCTTTGATGTGAAGGAAGCAGGGATACAGGGCGGTAGTTGGATGGAGAGTTGGGATCGAGGGATGGTTTCTTTAGTAAAGGGGTAACTAGCGCGTGTTTGAAGGCGGATGGAAAGGAGCCAGTGGAGAGAGATAGGTTGAAGATGTGTGTGAGAGCAGGGGTGAGGGAGGAATTAGATGTGAGGGAATGGGGTCGAGCGGGCACGTGGTGAGATGTGAGGAGGACAATAAGGAATTGACTTCCTCCTCAGTGGCTGGGAGGAAGCGGCAGAGGGGACCTGTGGGAGTGGAGGTGGCAGATAACTATCTTGTGTTGGGATGTTGCTTCTGATAGTTTTACTGAGGAAGTAGTCTGCCAGGTCTTGAGCGCTGAAGGCAGCTGAGGGGGGAGGTGCAGGTGGGTAGAGGAGGGTGTTGAAGGTGGACCAGAGCCGTTTAGGGTTGGAGGACAGCGTAGATATAAGAGATGAGAAGAAGGATTGTTTGGCCAAGTGGAGGGCAGAGGTGTATGACCGGAGAATAAACTTGAAGTGAACAAAATCAGCTTCAGAGCGGGATTTCCTCCAGGCACGCTCTGCGGTGCGGGAGCATCTTTGCAGGTAGCGTGTCTGGAGGGTGTGCCAGGGCTGAAGCTGGCGGCGTGGGGCCTTACAGAGTCGAAGAGGAGCAAGAGTGTCTAGAGCAGAGATAAGCGTAGTGTTGTAGTGATTAGTGGCAGCATCAGGGCAGGTGAAGGATGAGGTATGAGGGAGGTGGTGAAGTAGGTTGGAGAATTGATGGGGATCCATGGCATGTAGATTTCTGCGAGTGTGTGTACGGGGTGGGGGAGCAGGGTGTTTAGGAAGTCCAGATAGGTTGAAAGAGAGAAGGTGGTGGTCAGAGATGGGGAAAGGGCGACAGTTGAACTCAGAAATGGAGCAGAGGTTGGAAAAGACAAGGTCAATAGCGTGACCATCGCGGTGGGTAGGGAGGAGGGAGGATTGTGTGAGTCCAAGGGAGGACGTGAGTGAAAGAAGTTTGGAGGCCGCAGGGGCGGAAGGATCATCAATGGGAATGTTGGAAGTCCCCGAGAATTAGGCATGGAAGATTAGAAGACAGGAAGTGAGAAAGCCAGGTAGCAAAGTGGTCAAAGAACTGGGAGGTTGGTCCCGGTGGGCGGTAGATGACTGCCACCCTGAGGGCCAGAGGAGAGAACAGGCGGATGCAGTGTGTCTCGAAGGAGGAGAAGGAGAGGGATGGGGGTGGAGGGAGATGCTGGTAGGTACAGGTGGGAGAGAGCAGGAGTCCGACCCCACCACCATTTCTCTCACCCGATCTGGGGGTATGGCTCAAGTGTAGACCACCATGTGAGAGCGCAGCAACGGAGGCCGTGTCAGAGGGAGTTAGCCAGGTTTCAGTTAAAGCTAGGAGGTTGAAGGAGTTTGAAAGGAAGAGGTCATGGACGGCTGTGAGTTTGTTGCACACAGAGCGAGCGTTCCAGAGGGTGCAGGAGAAAGAGGACAGGCGCTGAGGGATTATAGGAATGAGGTTGCTGGGCTTGCAGGGAGGTGATTTATGTGCGATGGAGATAGGATGAGAGGGAATGTTTTTCCCTGCATAAACTGAACTATAAAATATCATTATTTTTTTATTTCAGGAAGTCAGATAACGCTGGTCTCGCACTCCAGGCCTGTTGGCCACTGTTTGGAGGCCGCCAATGTTCTGGCAAAAGAAGGAATCGATTGTGAGGTGAGCGTGTGGTTAATTCACTTAAAGTGGTTCCCTTTCAAAAACTCTCTTGTGGTGGCATGCCACTGGGTGAGTGACAGCTGTGAGCGGAACAGACCTGAAAGGGAACGGTTTTCACTCCTCCAGCCTGAATGCATGTAGCCTCTGCTGTGGGTCAGTCATGCAGCGCTGTATGACTTGTCTTGGCGCTCGTGCACAGAGGAAGTTGGTGACAGAGTTGGATTGGGGTCATACTGGCCGCGATGCCTCTTCAAGGGGTGGGATGATATCGCATTGCTTTGAAAAGACCAATATGATATCCATCTCCTAATGGGAGGATAGCACAGGGCAGTACAGGTGTATTTTAAGGTATTTATTCATGCAAATGGTCTCAAAAGCAAAATTTGTGTGTGTGAAATTATATAATGGGCCCCAAAAAGGATTCTGTCCTCAGTGTGTTAATCCCAAAAATGTGTTGATTAGGTGTTTTACAGTAGGAGCGGCTGAGATGGGATACATTGATGCTGTGACAGACTTAAGCAATTTTATAGCCCTAGTTTGTAAACTAAACTCGCAATTTTTTAATTTTTAAGTGTGAGTTGGGTGCTCTCCTCCTGGTTTGTTGTCTTTTCCTGAGTGCTGCTCTATTGGTGTAGAATAAACTCCTATATCGCAAAATTAATAGGCAGTCCGCGCTGTGTAACGTGCATTCCGGGACATGATATACTGTATGTTGACGTCTGTAATAATTCCCCCGGCAGCTCGCACACATTGTGAAGCAGAGCCTCTCTAAATGGGTTATTTTTGCCCTCTAGTGTATCTGCATGTGTCATGCCTGTGTATATGTGTCAATTTTAACCGAATCCTTTTGCTTTGTCTTGTCTCTCCCCCCCCCCCCCTTCTCCTTCCCTGAAGGTGATTAACCTGAGGTCCATTCGACCAATGGACATTGAAACCATTGAAGCTAGTGTCGTGAAAACAAATCATTTGGTCACTGTTGAGGGAGGGTGGCCACAATTCGGTGTCGGAGCTGAGATTTGTGCCAAAATAATGGAAGGTATGTACCAATGCCTATGAAATGGGGTAAAAGGTGACTTGATTGTATTTGGTTATATAGCGCTCACACTATCGTAACGCTCCTGTCACTGGTTTCAGTCCACTTGTCTGCACACAAGTAATGCAGTCATTGTGGCAAGATAAACTGATGTTCTGGTGTCGGGTTAATATGCACAATTTCATTTGTAACAGCCTCTCACTACAAATTAACCCAAGTGTGAGTGATGCTTGATGGCTTCTATCATTCTGGTCTCAGAAGCCAACAAGTAGCTGCTCGTGGTATAATTCACACCTACAGCACCCATTTAATTTTTTGCCGATAAGGGTGATGGAAGTCTTTATGTTCTCATTATAAATATAAGGCATTGCAGAGAACTCCGTCCAGTATGTGTCTTGTTTAACGATCTTGTTTACGTACGTGTGTGTGCGGCGTTAAGGGTTTCCTTGCAGGGTTGTCGCTCTTACTGTGGGACTGAGTAAATGGAACATCTTAATATGGCAGTAGAATAGACGGCTCAGCTCAGTCTTGCGCCTTGAGCTTTCCACAGCTATGGTTAGATCTGCACATTGTGACTCTCTAATTCAGTGCTTCCCAAACCTGTCCTCGGGACCCTCAACCAGGCCAGATTTTGCAGATCACCTTGGGGAAATGCAGACTGAATTCTGCAATCACTGAGCAGCAAATCATATCACCTGTGCTGTGCTTCAGATATCCTGCAAACCTGATAGACAGAAAAAAGCCTGTATCAAACAGTTCAGCTAAAAAAGGAAAGCGCCTGAGGAAGCGAGCTCGCGAAACGCATTTAGGTGTTTCGTTTGTATGTTTGTTTTAATAAACTAGCCTTGAAATCACCTCCCGGAGTCCTGGATTTTATCAGAGCAAAAGGGTTGCAGGCTATGCAGCAGATCTGGCGTTCCCTCTAATATCGCCGGCTGCCTCGTTCATCTGGTGTCTGATTTAGACACATGGAAATGTGAGTGCATTCCTGATTGCTACGCTATGGCAGCACTCTGTTTTTATTTAAAGGTACCCAACAGATACAAATAGAGAGGAAGAGGACACCGTGGTCGGAAGAAGCGCTGACCATCAATTTCTCTTTCATTCTTATCCTGCAAACCTGGCCTGTCAGCAGGTCCTGAGGGCAGTTTTGGGGAACACTGCTCTAGTTAAATGGGAAAAGAATGCGCCGAGATCAACCTCTTGTCTGTATAGTGCGGATCATATGCCTTGGATTATTAAACCAGGAGAAAGTTTTAACCTTTAAATAGATGTGTGGGTGGGTGTAAAAAAATTTTTTAACCTGAAGTTTCTATATTCCAGGACCGGCTTTTAATTATCTTGACGCTCCCGTAGTCCGTGTGACCGGTGCAGACGTCCCAATGCCTTACGCCAAGATCTTGGAAGACAACTGCATTCCTCAAGTAAAGGATATAATATTTTCTGTGAAAAAGACCCTTAATGTTTTGTAATTATGTAACCTGTTAAAGCCCCACAATACTTTCTAGCAACATAAATGTGTACAGCTTCTTTCATGGTTATATATAATATTCCTGTACGCCCAAACAGGTAAACATTGTGCGTCTCCGCTACTCTAATGCACATCATGACAGGTGCCGTGTAAAATGTTAGCGAGGGCCCTGATACATGAAACTTAAACCTATTGCCCAGGCGTCTGTCATAGAATAAGTAAACTTTATTTCTGGGCATGAAATGACTCCAGAGCTGGTTCAGTTTTATTTATGTTTTTTTTTTTTTTACCATGGGGTGTGTGATTTGGTGAAGCATATAATACACTTGTAGATTGTCTCAACTGATTTGTCCCTCTCGGGTTAACTGTTACTTTCAAGGGTGCCTGACAGAAGGTACAGGGCTGTCCATTTCAAGTTACTCTACATTTCAGCTTGCGTCCTATCAGAGCTCTTGGTTTTCAGGAGACACTGTCTCCTCTTTGTAGCATCAGAAGCCCAGCTCAGTCTGTATCTGATCACTTCAGAACGGTTGGTAGAGGTGCAAAGGAGCGCCAAGGCATTAACATTGCAGTTTTTGACTACAATCCCATCGCTGTAGAGCAAATAAGTATAGAATTTCTGCCTAAACACAACTGTAAGGGGTCCTGCAATGTACTGTACTCATCCCATTAATATTGTTACAAAATATAAGCCACATGCAGTACTGCTGCATTGTGACAGTTCAACTTGGAGGCAGGGAACAGGTCAGGCCCTGCAGATATTTAATGGCAGAGATTACACGCTCTGAGCTGAAATGTGTAATTTCAGGTCTCATTAAATATTCTGCATAGGGAAAGGGTGTTGCCTACCTCCTATTTGTACCTGCATTTTGGGGCTACGGTGCACCAGAGCGGAGCTCAGTTGCTACCCTGAGGCTTGTCCTAATGTTAGTCACAGCTTGCGGAGAAATCCTGTTACCTGCAGGTATTGAGCATAAGATTTGTTCTTCACCTCCTGACATGTCTGTAGCGAGTACATGCGAGCCGGTGCATTATTTTTGTTACTCTGTAAGGTCCAGCAATCCAGAATTGTTCTATTTTACCAAATAAACACTTGAGCTCTGTCTTTTGTGGCCTCATTCTGTTTTGTCCATTTGTACCAGCACACTTATTATTCTGCTCAATCATCCGCACCACTTCTGCAGGTTACATGGGCTTTGCAACTTACCTGAGTGTAACAGCAGATGTAACAATTCCAGAGATTCGAATTGCTGGAGAAAGGTAACTGCTAAAATTCAGCGTTCGGCTATTCAAAGAGCAGGCAGTTCGCCAAATCCTTGGGCGAATTGCCTGCACATACGGTGCCTGTTCGAGGACAATGAAATCCCCATAAAAAGCAATGCTTCGTCTATTCAGAGAACAAAAACCAGCAGTGAAAGGTTCCCTAATTGCCCTGCCATTCGGTGGTTTAATTCAGCAGGTTTATTCAGGCGAATCCCATAGGCTTCAGTGTTAAAAATATTGAATTAAAACGGGAATATCTAAAACCCATTGCTTATATTCTGCAGTAAAGAGTCTCTTTATAGATTTTATTTTTTTTTTCCCCTCAGGATATTATTCTTGGAATTTTTTTTTTTTAAAAAAAATCCGATTTATCCTTTTCTGTAACAGCCCTTTTTATCATTCATTGGACCTCATGTAAATTTCAGGCATTTTCACTCAGTTTCTTTGCAAACAGCGTTACACTTTTTTTTAAAATTTATTCACTGCATTGGTCTGGTGTTTTCGGCAGGTTAATCCAGATGTTTTTGCGGGTTTCGGTGTGTGTTCACCCTTGTTTTGCAGTGACCTGTCCCTGCGGTGCATGCTGAATACACCACAGGGTCCTCGAAATGGGATCGCCGAATTGAAGAGAACGAAGTCACCGACCGTGCTGTGGCTTTTCGATTCTATTTTGAATAACCCTGTAAGGGTCTAGACAACTCCCAGATAAGGAGTAAAACATTACCGCTGCATCACAGGTAAGGATCTATTGTATAAAGTATTTTACCAGTAAGGATACATTGACATTTCTCTCAAGTACAGTATGTCCTGGGTGGTGAGTATGTGCCGTTAGGTGTCTTGTCCACGGACACTTACAAGAGGTGCTCTGGCCAGGATTTGAACCTGTGTCTCCGGTTGTTAGAGCAGTGATGTTACCCTCTACTCCACCCAGCTGGTACATTCAAGTAGTTTTCCGTAAAGCCACTGGCAAGACCTGTGGCTCTACGAGTTTTATTAAAACCACTTATCCCTATATCCAGGACTCAAACCTCGCCACATGATCCTCTAGTGTCGCATGTACTGTATCTGCAAGGCAGTGGTTCCCTTAACTGCTCAATCCAGGTCCAGCAGAGGCTGTGAAATTCTGTGTGATGCAATAACAAACAACTTAGGCCAGGGCTCAACAAACCTTGGCCCTCCAGATGTTTTGAAATGAATTTTCCTTCTAGGTTACATAGTTGTATAGGCTGAAAAAAAGACATGCGTCCATCGAGTTCAGCCTCTCCCACATAACCTACTGCTGTTGATCCAAAAGAAGGCAAAAAATCCAGTCTGAAGTGCTTGCCAACATGCAACATACTGGGAAAAAATTCCTTCTTGACCCCAGATGGCATCAGATTTCTCCTTGGATCAAGAAGCTTTTACCCACATATTAAATATTATAACCCTTAATATTCTGTGTCTGCAGGAAGTCATCCAGTCGTTTTTTAAAAGTCTGTACAGTCTCTGACCCAACCACCTCAACAGGCAGAGAATTCCACAGCTTTATTGTTCTCACCGTAAAATAACCCTTCCTATGCTTTAAGCTAAATTTTCTTTCGTCCAGTCTAAATGGATGACCCCGTGTCCTGTGTATAGACCTGTTATCAGACAATGGTTGATAATGGCCACGTATATATTTATATAAGGTTATCAGATCCCCTCTAAGGCGCCGTTTTCTCTAAACTAAACAGGTTTAAGCTTGTTAGTCTTTCCTCATAACTTAACCCTTCCATTCCCCTTATTAATTTAGTTGCCCGTCTCTGCACTTTTTCTAGCGCTATAATATCTGTTTTTAAGACAGGTGCCCAAAATTGCACGGCATATTCAAGGTGCGGCCTGACCATTGATTTATACAGAGGCAAAATTTATGTTTTCATCCTGAGAGTGAACTCCCCTTTTAATGCATGCCAATACTTTGCTGGCCTTGGCGGCTGCTGTTTGACATTGCACATTGTTACTTAGTTTGAAGTCTATGATTATTCCCAAATCCTACTCCTGCTTGGATTTCCCTAACTCCGTACCATTTAGGGTATAAATTACTTGTGTTCTTCACTCCAAAGTGCATAACTTTGCATTTATCTGGATTAAATTTCATCTATCTAAATCCCTCTGCAGCGAAGTAACATCCTGCTCACATTGTATTTCTTTTCCTAGTTGTGTATCATCTGCAAACACTGATACATGGCTTTCAATGCCTATAGGTTCAGCTTGAGCATCATGGGAGATGTTTTGAAACTACATCTAGGAGGACCCAGGTTGCTGACCTGACATTCTTGAGCCAACTTTACTTATTCTGGACTTTTTTTTTTTTTACTGTGTATTAAATGAATGGTGCGTTTTGAAGATCTATGTAGCTTTACCCCATTAATGCAGTGATGACCGTGGCCCCTCCCAGATGTTTCTGAACTACATGTCCCAGGATGCTCCACTAGCTTTAGGTCTGAGCATCATGGGATATGTAGTTCAGAAACATCTGGGGTGCCATGGTTCACCATATTAAAGGGTTCAGATATTTTTACGTTGCATTCCCTAAATCTGCTTGTGCCATTACGGCAGCAGGTTTTCCATACAGCTAACACACCTCACAAATAAATGATTTCAGTATATTTTAATAAAAATGACTGAATATACATTTGTATTACAGAACCAGAGAAACTTTCCATATACACATATTCCCTCTGCCTTCTGTAAAACAGCTTAAAGTGCAAAAACATTAATGAAAAGCTCGCGTTGGTTAAGTTGTACCATCAGTATTACGCTGGTTTGCCGTACAGCTAAACCGGTGCTCGGTAATTTTACAAATGTAAACAATCTTTTTGGAAAGTGTGAAGTTGGGGAAATGAAACGGAAACACATTGGCCAACACCGAGGCTTATGTATTGATTAGAGAATGTACAAGTGGATCGTAAAGTGTAGAGAAGAGCCGGCCAACATTGCAATCACTCGGCTCGAGATCTTCCAGACCGTTTGCCTCAATTCTTGGCGTTTAGTGAATAACCGCTGCAGCTTTGAAATGTTGAGGTCACATTCTCAAAATGAATGTAGACCCCCTTCTGCCAGTTTTACAGCTCTGCTATACCTTCACTGCCTGTCCTGAGCATCGTAGATCTGTCATCTCTCCAGCCATCTTTAGTGCAGGGGTCAGCAACCCGGACCCTCCAGAAGTTTGGGAACTACAGTTCCCACGAGGCTCTGCTGAGTAGCTGAGCAACATGTAAGATGTAGTATCAAAATATTGGAGGGCTGAGGTTGCTAACCCCCGTTTAGGCATACCACCCACCCCGTGTTATATCGGTGCCTTATAATAAAACTAAGCAAACCCCCCCCCCCCCCCACACGGTCAGTTCTATAGGTATTGTCAGGGGTGGCTTCCTGAATCTTTCCGAAAACACACACGGTCACTAAAATAATTCAGTGCATGTTAAATTAAACTGGGGGGGGGGGCGCAAGCCACTAGGTATATTGCAGTGATAGGACTACCCTATTTCAGAGATGTCAAACTCTGGCCATCCAGATGTTGAATGCTTTAGTCAGCCAGAGAATTCTGGGGCCGATACATCGGGGACGGCCACAGTTTGACATCGCTGACCTATTACGTAATCTGGGGTGAACGTGACCCAAAAGAGACACAGATAACCGGTATAAACTCAACAGTCTGAGCTGAAGACAAGCTGCGCACATCCTGTCTTAAACGGAACATGCTGAATTCCACACAAAAAAACAGTTGCAAGTCCATGGAATCAGCTGGAGCTGCGCATGCGCATCCTCACACAAATAATTGTTGCAGCAATGCAGCTCCGGCCCCAGACGTTTGAGTTTATCTCAGGGATGGGATTGGTTTCCAAAACCAATGGATACAACGTGTTGGAGGGGCCAGGGGGTGGGGGGTGCAGGGTGTTTTCAGCTTTGGATTCAAAGGTGAAAGAAATGAAGAGGAAGGCGAGCGCCGCACAAACACCGTGATGCAGCTTGCGCAGGATGACTTGTAAGATGACTAATAAGCTCTTTCTACGTAAAGAAATCGTTATTAACTGGGATTTATGATTATTTTCTAACATACAAAGGAATTCTGTATTCAAAGCAAAGGGAGCTGCAGGACAGAAATCAGCCTCCCACGTCATTCAATGTGCCGTGTCTGCGTTCAGCTGACCCGCAGCGTGCTGTGATCGTTCGTTACCGCTTTCTTCAGACCACCCTTGCTGAAGTTCTGGATGGAGCTGAGTAAGGCTACGCGATCTTTGCTGGTCGCACATTGAGGGGCTGGTCCGTTCTGTTCTTCCTTTCTTATAGGCGCAGGAGGAGCAGCCGGTGGTGGTGGAGGAGGAGGCGGCGGCGGTGGTGCCGCCGGTTTCAGGGAAGTAGCATTTCCTACACAAGAAAAAATTAATTAGTGTACAAAAAATAATTTATTTATTCCTGGCAGCATCTGAGAGATTGAAAAAGAAAATGGCATTTTACCAAAATCCCCTAAAAGTCATATTTCCCTCCGTTACGAGTGGATGTAGCCCTAAGAAGCGTTTAATAACAGACCGTGGTCATTAAATCTCTAAAATGCCTTATCCGTATGTGTGCACAGAGACGCCATGTCTACTTAAAACACATTGACCATCTAGGCCAGTGGTGGCAAACCTTGAGACCCCAGAGGTTTTGGAACTACAGGTTCCATGATGGTCAGCCAGCCTTAAGCCTGTCAGAGCGACATGTAGTTACAAAAATACCTGGGCTGCCCAGGTTCGCCATCGCACAGTACAGGGCTTTAATGCCCAGCGACCGCATGGACAATCTTGCACTGAAATCCCCATTCTGAGCTGCAGAATGCTGGGAAATCATGTAATTTTGTTGTTGCCGAGAAGCCAGCCAGATTCAAACACATCGCGAGCGGACGAGCGGTCGCAACCAATTGAATATGCAAAATTGTAACAAACCTCTAGCGAAATTTGAAGTGTAAAACAAAAAAAACTACATCCCATATCTTGAATATCGGTTTTCTGTGCAAATCTGAATGTGCGAGGAGTTACTTTCCCCACGTTCACCGTGTCTACAAATTATTATATTCAAAACTGAAACATTGTCTAACTATAAACATATACTGACAGTCAATAAAAAGATGCATCCGTCTTTTACAGAGCGGTATATAATATGTGGGGGTGCAATAAGAAAGGGGCAAAATCGCAGGTGAGTCTGTATATGGCAAAAAAAATATATTAAGTGCAGACCAATCCGTCTCCCTCCCGAAAAATGTAGTCAACAGCAGCTAAGAATGTCATGGCGAGATCATCGGACTCAAACTGCTGGGACACAGAGATCACTGGCAGGAGGAGGAGGAGGAGGTAAGGTCATTTTGCCATAAGGTAATTTTGTTCGTAAGAGCCCGATTCACTTCATCTTTAAAAACGTGAGGGCGAGACCCAGCGTTACGAAGCGCAGGGCATGATAGATTAGCGTTGGTATAGAGCAGGGTTTCCCAAACCTGTCCTCAGGACCCTCTGCCTCCCCAGGTTTGCAGGATATCTGAAGCACAGTACAGGTGATACGATTTGCTGCTCAGTGATTGCAGGGTTCAGTTTGCATTTCCCCAAGGTGATCTGCAAAATCTGCCCTGGTTGAGAGTCCCGAGGACTAAGTTTTGGGAAACACTGGTATAGAGGTACTAAAGCTCTGCAAATGGAAAGGCCAACCCATGTGGATCAGTATGTGACTGAAAATATACAACAGCAGACGGGGCTGGGTGCTCCGATGAGTGATTTTATAGGTCTGACAGGCGTCCCTACGTGATGCACAACACCACACGGCAGCTCTATCAGTAATAAACGCCTTTGTAAGGCAACCGCATCTCCCATGATGCTCTTTCAGGAGAATCACAGCTGTCCCAACAGCAGTACCACAAACGGGCGAGCAGAGGAAGGCCTCTGCCTGTCAAATAGCACAAACTGCCTGTAAATACACTGAAGGGATCTCCAAGTGCATTTTCAGTGTGTTTTATGATGTAAAGTGAATTGATGGAAAACCACTCGATAGTGAAAGGGTTAAACTAAAAATACCCCTTAACGCACTCTAGGAAAGCTTGAGAGTGGTGAGCAATGGGATAGAATAGCTAAGCTGAAGAATTGCTGCCTCCAACTGTCTCAGGATCAAGCACAGCACTGGTAACAAATTTAGCAGGCTCGGGTTCTCGCACAGCACTGGTAACAAATTTAGCAGGCTCTGGTTCTCGCACAGCACTGGTAACAAATTTAGCAGGCTCTGGTTCTCGCACAGCGCTGGTAACAAATTTAGCAGGCTCGGGTTCTCGCACAGCACTGGTAACAAATTTAGCAGGCTCTGGTTCTCGCACAGCACTGGTAACAAATTTAGCAGGCTCGGGTTCTCGCACAGCACTGGTAACAAATTTAGCAGGCTCGGGTTCTCGCACAGCGCTGGTAACAAATTTAGCAGGCTCGGGTTCTCGCACAGCACGGGTAACAAATTTAGCAGGCTCGGGTTCTCGCACAGCACTGGTAACAAATTTAGCAGGCTCGGGTTCTCGCACAGCACTGGTAACAAATTTAGCAGGCTCTGGTTCTCGCACAGCACTGGTAACAAATTTAGCAGGCTCGGTTCTCGCACAGCACTGGTAACAAATTTAGCAGGCTCGGGTTCTCGCACAGCACTGGTAACAAATTTAGCAGGCTCGGGTTCTCGCACAGCACTGGTAACAAATTTAGCAGGCCCGGGTTCTCACACAGCACTGATAACAAATTTAGCAGGCTCGGGTTCTCGCACAGCACTGGTAACAAATTTAGCAGGCTCGGGTTCTCGCACAGCACTGGTAACAAATTTAGCAGGCTCGGGTTCTCGCACAGCACTGGTAACGGGTTCTCGCACAGCACTGGTAACAAATTTAGCAGGCTCGGGTTCTCGCACAGCACTGGTAACAAATTTAGCAGGCTCGGGTTCTCGCACAGCACTGGTAACAAATTTAGCAGGCGCGGGATCAAGCACAGCACTGGTAACAAATTTAGCAGGCCCGGGTTCTCACACAGCACTGATAACAAATTTAGCAGGCTCGGGTTCTCGCACAGCACTGGTAACAAATTTAGCAGGCTCGGGTTCTCGCACAGCACTGGTAACAAATTTAGCAGGCCCGGGTTCTCACACAGCACTGATAACAAATTTAGCAGGCTCGGGTTCTCGCACAGCACTGGTAACGGGTTCTCGCACAGCACTGGTAACAAATTTAGCAGGCTCGGGTTCTCACACAGCACTGGTAACAAATTTAGCAGGCTCGGGTTCTCGCACAGCACTGGTAACAAATTTAGCAGGCTCGGGTTCTCGCACAGCAGCTGGTAACAAATTTAGCAGGCCCGGGTTCTCACACAGCACTGATAACAAATTTAGCAGGCTCGGGTTCTCGCACAGCACTGGTAACGGGTTCTCGCACAGCACTGGTAACAAATTTAGCAGGCTCGGGTTCTCGCACAGCACTGGTAACAAATTTAGCAGGCTCGGGTTCTCGCACAGCACTGGTAACAAATTTAGCAGGCGCGGGTCAAGCACAGCACTGGTAACAAATTTAGCAGGCCGGGTTCTCACACAGCACTGATAACAAATTTAGCAGGCTCGGGTTCTCGCACAGCACTGGTAACAAATTTAGCAGGCTCGGGTTCTCGCACAGCACTGGTAACAAATTTAGCAGGCTCGGGTTCTCGCACAGCACTGGTAACAAATTTAGCAGGCGCGGGTTCTCGCACAGCACTGGTAACAAATTTAGCAGGCCCGGGTTCTCACACAGCACTGGTAACAAATTTAGCAGGCTCGGGTTCTCGCACAGCGCTGGTAACAAATTTAGCAGGCGCGGGATCAAGCACAGCACTGGTAACAAATTTAGCAGGCCCGGGTTCTCACACAGCACTGATAACAAATTTAGCAGGCTCGGGTTCTAGCACAGCACTGGTAACAAATTTAGCAGGCTCGGGTTCTCGCACAGCACTGGTAACAAATTTAGCAGGCCCGGGTTCTCACACAGCACTGATAACAAATTTAGCAGGCTCGGGTTCTCGCACAGCACTGGTAACAAATTTAGCAGGCTCGGGTTCTCGCACAGCACTGGTAACAAATTTAGCAGGCTCGGGTTCTCGCACAGCACTGGTAACAAATTTAGCAGGCGCGGGTTCTCGCACAGCACTGGTAACAAATTTAGCAGGCCCGGGTTCTCACACAGCACTGGTAACAAATTTAGCAGGCTCGGGTTCTCGCACAGCGCTGGTAACAAATTTAGCAGGCTCGGGTTCTCGCACAGCGCTGGTAACAAATTTAGCAGGCTCGGGTTCTCGCACAGCGCTGGTAACAAATTTAGCAGGCTCGGGTTCTCGCACAGCGCTGGTAACAAATTTAGCAAGCTCGGGTTCTCGCACAGCGCTGGTAACAAATTTAGCAGGCTCGGTTCTCGCACAGCGCTGGTAGCAAATTTAGCAGGATCGAGTTCTCGCACAGCACTGGCAGCAAATCTATCTGGGACCATTATAAGCAGGCTCAGGTTCTCATACAGCACTGGTAACAAATTTAGCAGGCTCAGGTTCTTGCACAGCACTGGTAGCAAATCTATTTGGGACCCTTATACAAAAAGCAGGATCGGGTTCTCGCACAGCACTGGTAACAAATCTGGGACCATTATATAATAAGCAGGCTTGGGTTTTAGCATATTACTGGCAGCAAACAACAGGCTCGGGTTCACGCACAGCCCTGGCAGTGGCAGCACACGTATCCAAACAGCAGTTCAGATGAGCTTCGTCCCAGGAGAGAACCTGAGCTGCAGCTCTTTGAACCACACAACCTATTAAACCCTTTTAATAAAAAAATACCTGTAGTTATAGTAACCAAAAGTCAAATGTAATCTCCTCCGGCTGCAAGCGCATCAGACCAAGGGGCTATGCCTGCATCCCAAGCCCAGTGTTCATTTACAACAGCTCTGGTTAAGTAACTCCCGCATAGAGCATAATGGCTTTGCTCATGTTCACACCATGGTTGGAATACAGTTCTAGGTCTTCATTTTCTTCTGTCCCAAATGCAGACACGTTTACATTAAGCTCCTATGAGCAGGGCCCTCTACCCCTAGTGTTTCCATCTTACATAAGTTTATCTGCAGCTCGTTCCCTTTTGGTTATTGTAAAGCGCTGCGGAAACTGTTGGAGCTATATAAATGATGACAATAATTATTAAACCCTGTTACATTGCACAGAGCAGCAGGACCCGCTGGAGCTCCAGAACGAAGAAAAACATAATAAAATGTAGGAGTTTTTCCCTCTGAAAAAACGTGACGCCATGTTTCCAGCACGATAAAGACTGGAGCACTGGTTCCGTTCGGCATTTGTCAGAGCAGGTCGTTAAATATGCTCTGTTTCCTCTAACGGTTACATCACAACAGATCTTTGTGTTTGGGTGAAGGAAAAAAAAAAAAAAAATGAAACCAAAACATTAGTGCGTGTGTTTTGGAAACAGAGCATCTTTAAAGTCAAATAACCAATGGATTACTTTACCGATAAGTCACGTTCAAAATGATGCATGCTCTACACAGAAGACAGCAGAGAGGGAGAAAAAAACGACACAGATCAGTAATTATTAGACACAGACACAACATCATTAACACACAGGATGTTACGGGTGTTAAATCTGCAATTATAACATTTCCTGAAGGGTACGAGTTCAGGCAAATTAGTGTTTTTAGGGAAAACAAACTCTACAGAGCGGCTGACACACAGGAAACCGCAACACATTAATGGAAAAAAACCACAGTCTGCCCTGTGTATCGATTTGTAATGTACACACGAGTAAATCCCCTTTTCAGTTCTGTTTGAACCGACATCTTTCACCTCCTGTTTGATCAGAAACTCCATTTATCCAACCACCGACCAAGCCGGGCAGTGTTACCCAGCCCTGGTGCTCAGGTCCCCCTAACAGGCCAGGTTTGCAGGATATCTGAAGCTCAGCACAGGTGATATGATTTGCTGCTCAGTGATTGCAGGATTCAGTCTGCTTTTCCCCAAGGTAATCCTTAAAACCTGTCCTGTTAGGGGGAGCTGAGGACCAGGGTTGGGAAACACCGACATAGGGAATGGATAACTACGTCACAAATGCCATGATCATGCACCCTACACAGGACTGCACGCATCCACCCTACACAGGACTGCACGCATCCACCCTACACAGGACTGCACGCATCCACCCTACACAGGACTGCACGCATCCACCCTACACAGGACTGCACGCATCCACCCTACACAGGACTGCACGCATCCACCCTACACAGGACTGCACGCATCCACCCTACACAGGACTGCACGCATCCACCCTACACAGGACTGCACGCATCCACCCTACACAGTCTTAATGCCGGCTGGGTGGAGTAGAGGTAACATCACTACTCTATAACCATGGAGAGAGACTGTGGAGACACAGGTTCGATCCCGACAAGCACCTCTCGATTAAGTGTCCTTGGGCAAGACACCTAACGGTACATACTCGCCACCCAGGACATACTTGAAAACGAGAGAAATCTCAATGTATCCTTCCTGGTAAAATCCTTAAAATAAAAAAAAGGTAGTGTAAAATCATTACATTGCATTAACCGTATGCACTATTTGGCAGAGTGTCCCCTCTGCTGGTGAGTTGCAGTACTGCCGCGGGAGAATACAGAGACATTCAGGTTCATTGTGGGCACTATCAGCAGTTCTAGTAAACTGGCTTTAAAGGACACATTCTGAAAACAGACTTTCATTTACAAAATTAATTTGCATTCCTCCACAATACGTACAGATTGAGGCAACTCTATCCCAGGCACCTGAATGCGCTTTCGAAGATCGTGTTAACTTGATTTGTGGTAGTGAAGGAGTTGAATTGTGTATGGTCTTCTGTTGGACAAAAGTAACTCTCGCCCAGAGAAGACCCTATAACATTGATGGCGAACCTTGGCACCCCAAATGTTTATGAACTACATGTCCCATATTGCACAGGTAGCCTTAAAGCTAGCAAAGCATCATGGGACATGTTCCAAAACATTTGGGGTGCAAAGGTTCGCCATCACAGCCCTAGAAGCTAGGTAAAGCGTGCAGCCTCCTAAGGCTTCGCATGATGGGACAGCAGGCACGTGACACGCTGCACTAATCTGCTCCTGCATTTAAAAACTCATACACTGCACACAACGATCACACACACAAACACACACGTAACAGGAGAGCCGCGTGTGGGTTAACGGCGGCTTTATAATATATTTTTGTGTTTAACGAGCGCCCCACAGGTGTTAGAGCCGCCTGTGCGTGCACCAAACAGGACTTAAAAGATGACAGCTCCCACAGGTTGTGGATCAGGAACCCTGGCCCTGCAGATGTTTCGGAACTACATTTCCCATGAGCCTCAGAGAAATTAATGAGTGTCTGCGCATCAAGGGAAATGTAGTTCCAAAACAAATGGCGGGCCAAGGCTGCTGAGCTCTGCCGTGGAATTACCCGGAGGTGAACTGAAAAGGGCATTTACTTGAACGAATTACAAAACAACACTCGACGGGGCTACAATACATTTTTTTTTTCTTTTTTCCCCGATGGTAACCTTTAATTCCCTACGCTACCACGAAAATCCTTTTTATTGGGTGCACATAAATTTTAAGATCAAAAGGCAAGCACCTTACATTAACAGTGGATAACGGCTGGTGACGTGCATGCCCACGATGCTCAGCAGCAGGAGGGTCATCGGGATAACCTGCCGATTACACCTCCTTACTGACACATGTCGGTATCAGTTACTACATTCAGCCGTATTGGCACTAGTGATGGGAAGAGGGACGGGTTCAGTAACACAGTTTTCCCAATTCTATCCAGCAGCTTGGTTTAAAAGTAGTGTTGTTGACCCTTGGCACCCCAGATGTTTTTTGAACTACATGTCCCATGATGCTCCACCAGCTATAAGGCTGACTGAGCATAATGGAACATGTAGTTCAGAAACACCAGGGGGGTCAAGGGCCACCATCACTGGTTTAAAGGGTCTCCACCACCTTTTACTTTTAATGTAACAATTCTGTATCAGTGTCTGGCAGTACGTCTCATCGGGGTGTAATTTAGGTGATTATTAATCTTATTGTAAAAGCCAGGATACGGCTGCAGGAGTGTTTAAAGCGCAACCATCAGGCTTCCCTGTGGGCGTCTCCATTACTTGTCTCCTATAGGCCGGCTTTCCTCATCTCATCTGACAGGTAAACGGCACCTCTGATTGGATCTCAGGTTGCTGCGCCACTGCCACTGGCGGCGCCTACAGGCGAGTTAAGACCACTGCGCTTTAAGATAATCTTTTAAAGTATTTTTTTTTTATTAAACAGACATATTAGATTGTGATAATACAGCCCATAAAAGAGAAGACACAGATATATATATATATATATATATATATTTTCTCACAATCTTAAAATAGTCCACTTTAAAAAAAGAGGAAAAATAAGACTAAGGCTAGGGTCAGACTGAGGCAGTGCGAACGCGCGTTCTGGCGCACTTAATCACGGCCGTGCTAGCAGCAAATGACGTGCAATGACGGCCAATATACGAAGTACGGTCGCACAAAAGTCCGGCTGCGCAACGCAAGTGGAAAATGAACGCATTTTTTCGAGAACGTTAAACCACTAGTACTGACGTACAGAGTGCGCTGCGTACGCTAGCGGCGTGTGTGCGTGAATTGGAGACATCAGACGCTGCTAATGTCCGGCCAACATAACGTCCAGATGCAAGAAGTGTTTTATTGATGATCCGTACAAAATCACGGATGAAACTGCGCATAGTATGACCGCTATTGCGTATTCCGTGAAAAAATACGTCCATTCTTCGAACGCACATTTTCACGGACAACGTGAAAAATGCGTTAGTCTGACCCTAGCCTAAAGCCAGAATTTGATACAGAATTTTATTATTACAAAATAATTATTTTTAACTCTATTATTAGCAGGAAGAATATGCTACTATATTATTAAAGACTAGTTCTCCAACAATCCCGGCTTCTGGATGCATCCTTGCCTTCCTTCTGATTATGTTACTCTCACCTCCACAGAATGTGCTGTGCCAAAGCCTGAGCCGCCGGCAGTGGACTCTATTACATTCTCCGCGCAAATTCGTATGGGCAGCGCAATTTTATTTGCGCGCAGCGTTAAACGTTAATTTGCACGCGTTAACGCTGGTATTACGATCCGAGCGCATTTTTTCATTAGTCAAAAAATAACAACACGTGCAAAAACGCGCGCGCATTAACGCTGCACCCAGAAATCGGTGTGCAGACTGTTTTTTCACGTGATTCAGCCAATCAGAATTAAGAACCACAATTGTCTCCCGTTCAGTTTTTGCACCTGTCAAAATCAATCTGAGTATATATGCTGCAACAATAATAAAAAGACGCACAACTTCTCCATTTTATTGTTTGGGTGTGTGTAGAATGTGTAACTATACTTTGCTGTATTTTTTTTCGTGCCGGTGTATTTGGTTTCGGCCGGGACGTTCAGATTTGCCGTTACCGCCAGCTTAAAAGACGTTAAAATTTGCGCATCGATTGTAATACCATCCGCGTACCAGCGACGAACGCATTCGCGCTCACAATGTTAAGTATGGGATGCGCGCACGAACTTGCGCTCGCGCAGGGTCACTCGCGGTCGACGTTAACGCGCATCATTTGCGCGAACGTCGTAATATGACGTTCAGCGCGAAGGGTTTTGCCCCTCGCGTCAATGCGTTTTTTGCGCACATTTCTGCGCTAAGAATGTAATAGAGCCCTGTGTGTCCGCCGGAGCTCTCCCGCAGCACAGCCCCAGCTATCATCACGACGGGCACTTTGAACATTTCCATTCATGTGATGTAAAGAGTGAAACAGGTCGGCATGTGAGCTCCTTGAAATTGCAAAACTCACACTAGCTTCCTTCATTATTTTTATCCTTTAATGCATAAACTATAGAATTAAAATCATGGTCATTTCTAGCCCTGACCTAATGAATAGAATGTAGCTTTTAATAAACGCACCTTACTAGACCCTTTATATGGAGGCCTGGCAGCGGCTAACGTTCCATATTTGTCCTGCAGGGACCCCCCCTATTTATGCTGCTGGACATTGGGGGAGTGGGGTCCTAACCATTAAGCGTGTATATATATTTACAGGGGAAATGACTCGATATTCCAAGTGGTCGCCCAAAAGCTGGAAAATGTAAAACCGATCCCAAACCAGGAGTAAGAAAGAAGAAACCCAAAAAACACCACCCTAATCTCGGTAGGAAAGCTTACATTCATTATGAGATCTACAACCTACCCGATGTAAGTGAATATACAGAATATTTAGCACGGCGGGTGCGCCCAATACATGCACCAAAGCTAGCACTCGAGAGGAATATCTGCTCAGTGGTGGCTTTGGAAAGGAAAATCATGGCAAAGCAGAGGGATTAGGGTGGGAGCAGAGAGCGGGAGCGATGCCTGGAATTGCACATGGAATGCATGTTCGGTTTGGACCCTTCTATCCATGCAGGCTGGCGTGTGAGCTTAAGTGGCGCCATGTGTCGCGTATGGCCATCTCTAGCTGGATGGGCACTTGGAGGCTTGGATCTGCAGTATTTTGGCTGCCAGTCTTGGATATGGGGGCTTGATCATGGGGAGACGCAGCCAGAAAAAAATTCCTTCCACCTGCAAAACCACTTGGTGGTCTCAATATTTAACCGTCACCCCATGGTGTCCAAGAGGGCACAACCTGCCAACTCCGTCTGTCAGAAAGCATAGGACTCTCCACGGAGAGTATATTAGAGGAGGTGGACCTCTGAATGTGAGACGCAGTTTCCCCAGAAACAATATCCTGACGACTGTAAATCCCTGCCTCCATCTACATACACATCGTTGTCCCCTGCGCGTTTGCTCACATCACCACTCGCAGACGAACATGCCCTTTTCACGTTACAATGTAGCATCCACCTAGTCGAACGCGCCTCTATGAACGATCTGAGAGCAATAGATTACACGCAGTGCCATGAAAACATATCCCATGCAATGGCAGGATGGGTGGGGGGCACAATATAAGCAACCGTAACCGCAGGAGCGATCAGACCAGACACAGAAAGCCTCGATCAGGGGCTAGAGCCCCAAATCTTCAAAGCCATGCCACCTGGCAAGCAAACGTTATAAGTCTGTGGGGCACCACAACATAAATTAGAGCCTGGCAGAGCACCGTGACACAAATGGAGACTTGTGAGACAATTAGGAGGAATCGTGGGGCAACAATGTCACAATTGGAGAGATTGTGGGTCACGGTGTCACAATGGGTGGGGATTCTGGAACACACTGACACAATTGGAGGGGGCTGTGTGTGCTTGTGGGGCACAGTGAGACGATTGGTGGGGCACAGACATGATTGAGGGGGCATGGGGTTAAAAAAGACAAGTTGATAACCGTTCACCCTTGGACAAAAGTAATTCTGAAATCTCGCGCTCAGATTTGTGGCCATTTCTGATTTTTGCATTAATTAACACAGATATTGAACTTTTAGTTCTTGGACTTTAAACACAATCCTATTATTTATGAATAATAAAATAGACCCTTTATAAACTGTCCGTGTCAATCGTCACAGTGTATATTCAAGATTACCCATAATAAAAGGGCACGTAGAGCCGATTAAACAATAATAGCTTTATAATAAGAGCAAAGTATCCAATGGCATTACACATACAGGGTTATTCAGAGAAAGGTGAAAACCAGGAGAATGGCAGGAGAAGAGAACAAACTAGACCAAATAGCCGATTTGTAAAGTGAGATAAATGGGAGAATTTCTGGTTTGGCTATTTTGACCTAGAATTTTCACTTCTTCAGTCATTCTCCTGAGGTGCACCTTTCTCTGAATAACCCTGAATGTATAGGCAAAATTTATTAAGGATTTCCCAATCATGGCTTTTTCCCCCCCCCTCTTTCAACGTGATCTGATCCTGAAGATGGAGACCTACCAGGCAGCGATACTTCAAACCACCCACAGCTGGAGGGCCGATGCCTCGGGAGTGACCTGCAGCGTCTTCCATGCCTGCTCATGAATCATGGAGGGAAGACACTGTGAGCTTCATGGCTGGAATCCAGGGCCTCGACATTCAATTGCAGCTTCTTCTCTGCCTGCCTAGCGACCGGCGGGCAGACAGGGACGACACCAAGGGTGAACGCAGAGGCCCCGGGATTCCCTTACATGAGGGAGCCACTGGTCCGGCCCGGGGGTCATCTGGCATCAGATCAGGACTTTGTATCGGCCGATCCCAGATATGGCACGACCTGGATCGTCGGCCTGAAAATGGGGATCAGGACATCTCTAGACTTTACTATTGTCCTATTCTAAAGGCAGACTTCAAAAATCTATATATAATAAAGTAAGCCCTGACAAAAGTAGTGGTGCTCATCCATCACAGACATGGACCCGATTGGTCACAATTTTGGTGAGACACTTACATGACCCGATCTGCCACTACAAAACAGTAGCGGGATCTACCAAAAGCTATCTGAACAGGCCAAACATCTTAAAGCCAAATAATGCTCCTGGTAGACACATCTTTGTAGGTGAAATCCTCAGGGGAGTGGCCTGTGACAAGGTATGCTCTGATTGGTCAGTACATGCCGATTATAAGGGTCGTCCCAGCTAAAAAGCAGGGTCTGGACTCTGGAGGCCCCGGAGGACACCATAAGGATGACTACTACAGGGAAATAATAAAAACCAAGACCATAAAGCAAAGTACACAACATTATATCGTGCCAATACCATATACTCAGGCCACGCCCCCTTACAATGTAATGTATACTGGTTTTATGTGTCCAGGGGAGCAATAAATATCCTGAATTAAGAGCGCGATTGCTTAATTGTGCAGATAAATCAGCAGCGAGTAAGTGGAGAAGCGGTTGCGATGTTTTAATGGAGAGCAAGCATGACATGAACGAGCAGGATGTGGCCAGACACTGCCGAGCGGATACACGCAGGAAGGCGATTAGTAACAGCACGCTTACAATCCAAGCAGGGACACGGCAGGTTATTGCACGTATTGGGCTAAAATGACTATAAACCCACCTTCGCTTTTAACTCCAAAAAGACTAAACGAAGAGAGTTTGAGGTCAGTGACGGGTTTTCAAGCACAAACCGCATTGTCCGTTCAGAATACTGCAGTATGCGCCGAGTAACCTCGTCTGGTAACCGGGTTTTACGGATTGAATCGGTGTGAATGTGCATCCCCCGGTACGTGCGGCGTGTCGCCGGCTTTATTCAGCAATGGTTTTAAATGAAGAGGTTACTTTCGAAAACCGGGGTTTAACTTATTTATTCACAAACGAGATTAATAACAATTTACCGTTTATTGAACCGACCCTGCAGTGTGTGTCGTAACCTCCAAGATGAGCGGGTCCAGCACTGAAACTGTTAAAGTACGGCTAATAAAAAAGACTAAACCCAGCAAATGGCGCTCAAAGAAAAACGCACTCGCAGCCAGCGTTTATTTTGTCGTGTTAACAGGTTTGTTAGACTTTTCTGAACTTTCAGTTTACCCAAATTAATTTCAGGAGAACATTTTTTTTTTCATTCTAAAAAACACACACCTCATAATATTAACCTACAAATTACTTACCTAATGATTATATATATGTATAAATTCTTGAAAAACAGACCCCCCCCCCCCCCCGGGAGTAATTTTAATGTATTGTGTGTTATTTTGCAATCAATCGCAAACACAATAATAGGAAATATTTATCCCGGCCTGACCATACGCTTTATTATTACGAGAAAATGAGGATTTCATGTTGTTTAGCAATTTATGAATTCTATGACACCCCCGATACAGTGTATGCTTTACACACATTTTGGGGAATGTTCATGGGCTCAATTTAGGGGGAACAAAACTCTTTTTTTTTTTTTAGGAAAGCAGTTTGTGTTTGTTTCCTCAAAGTTTTCTTCTATGATCCTTAAACCCCCTCACTACCAAGTGATTTAAGAAAAAAAAAATCATACAGCATTTGGGAATATTCCCAGTGTATTCCTTACTGTAATATCCCATTTGGCATGGAGATGGCGCCATCTACTGGCCAAATGGAGTCACAGCTGCAGCTCGCAGTTCCCTGCATCGGCTGCTGAATGCCCGATAGGTCAGGGCACTCAGATGATTTTAAACAGCTTCAGCACCTCGGGCATTATGCCCACAGGGATAAAACTTTGGGGGGCATCTTCTGCAGCCCAAAAGCAAACAAAATTTGTATTGCAGAAAACAAATTTCACTTGCTTTTGTCCTCCAGAGCTGCAGATCGAGATAACTCTATATCGGTACCTGATGGTGCCTTTGAAGTACAGAGTTCTCTCCATCTCAGCAGTGAAGGAGTTAAAAGAAATCACACAGCGCTACAGTAAAAGGACACTCTACACACCCTGACCACAAAAGCATTTTAAAGTGGTCAGGCTGCGGGGTGAGCACTCCCCCCCCCCCTTTTGTCTGGTAGTGCAGGGTGAAGTAGAGGAATTTCCTCCGTCCACACAGCTTTGACTCAGCAGATGGGATTTTGAATATCCTGCCTGCCGGGGACCAATTTGGGGGATCAATGATGTCAACATACTCTGCGTGCCGACATCACCCTGTCTCCCTAACACGTGCAGCAGTGCGCGATCAGGGAGACGACGCTGATGCAGTGCGTGCAGCACCAATCCTTTGTTCTCTGCAGGTACTTGCGTAACTTGTGTTTGAAATCTATGCAAGACACGCAATTCGTGCAGCCCACATACTAAGTTAACACGTCATGCAAATTGCTTAAGAAGCTCCAGGGACTTCCGCATTTTGGAAGCCGTGAGCCGAAGAGGAGCAGCTGAGTGCCAAGCGAGAAAAGGTGAGTATTTACACTCAAAATATAATAATAAATAAGTGTGCCGATACCGTCAGCAGCACCTGCCCAATTATTTAAGGGAAATGGGGTAATATGCTAGTATATAAAACACAGTCCAATCCCTCTTCCTTCACAAAAAATGGTCTAAACTGTAAAAACATATCGCATCACTGACCTCAGGATACAGCTTTTCAAAAACGATATTGTAGGGTTGAAGGGACACTGTGCACATAACACGCATATTTTTTTTTCCCAGCATCGGATAGCCATAGGTGCAGAGGGACAGGCAATATGTCAATGTGTTTTACATAAATATTTCCATATATGTGGTTTGCAGTTGCATTGCTCACACAAAGCAGTAGAGAGCCGTCACTCAGCGTCCGTGCTGCAGCTGTAGGTCACAGAACTGGCATATCGACTGGTGATTTTTATTTCTGACAGTGATCTCGACAAACCCATCTTACTAGTTTCTGTGCTAGCCTGTTCACCACGGAGGAAACACTGCTGGCTTTAATAAGAAAACCCCAAAATTGTAATATTATTCTTCACAATGTGTTTCATAGAGAAGCCCCTCGGCTTACCTGTCGTTGACGGCGGTGTAGGAGATGATGGGGAAGTAAGTGGAGAGCTCGCCCCAGAACCAGCTGAGAAAAAGAAAAAAACACAAACCAAAAAGCAAATCAGATATTGCTTTATAGCATGGTGGAAAAATCTAAATAAAAGTGGTCTTCCTTAACCTCTTCACTACCGTGGCCGTATTTACACGCAAATGTTCAGAAGCTTGAGTGAACTCGAGCTGGTCATATCCTGGAGCAAGGCAAAGTAATTTTGTTCACTGCAAACTAATTTCATTTGGAAATGAGCTCCAGAACGCGCCTCTGTATTTTCAGCACCTCAGACATGTCATCCAAGGTGCTGAAGTTATTTAAACAGCCTGGAGATTCATTTTTCTTTTACAGAAACACGGATCCACACCTGTATGAAGTCTACATGTAGCAGCGCTATTCGGCCAGGAAGTCAGCTTGCTGTGTGTAAAACGTAACATTAATTTTTACACTGACGTCACAAAGAAGCGTCACGATCCTCCAGCGCTGCAAGCCCACCGCACCAAGTCACGAGTTTCTGCAAAAACGGGGCGCCGAACCCCTACAAATCAGCACCAATAGTTAAAAGACATCAATCCTTTATATCCTCTTTCCTTGCCACCTGGTGATTGGCCAGGAAAGAGGATATAAGGGATAGAGGTCTTTTAACTGTTATGTAGGATTAAGGCCCATGTGGCCGAAATGTCACGTTGCTTCTAGTGGGGCAGACATATTCTCTCCCTTAATAAAGTGCACCTTATGAACAAAAGGATACGACTCCGAGCTGCTATTCTTTCATAATAAAAAAGAAAAAAAAAAATGGCCAGCACATACTTGGAGTGACAGATACTGCTCTGGACCAAACAACGGCACTGCCAAAAGCTCCTTATTGGTTCTGATAACAGACTATGAGCTAACGATTAATCGTTATTTAAAGAAGCGGGCACACACATGGATGCGGCACTGACCTGAATTGTTGGAGTTACATTTCATATTTTGCTCCTCTCCAGCATCACCGATTGAACGCTTTGACTTCTACAAAAAAAAAAACACGAGTTTGAATTTAAAGGTACAGTATCACTTACATAAACTGTAACTAGATCCCTTGTGCATTACAAATAAAAACACTTTATAAACACACACGCGGCAGTTTTTAATTTTCTTTGAAGTAATTGCATGTAAAAAAGAAAAAAGGGCTCTATTACATTCTTTGCGCAAAAACGCTCGCACGAAGCGTTAAACGGTAATGAGCGTAAATTAACGCTGGTATTACAATCCGAAAGCAATTTTTCATCAAGAACTAACACGCGTAAAAAAAGACACACAAAAACACGCGCGCATAAATCGGTGTGCGGACTGTTTTTTCACGCGATTCAGCCAATCCGAATTAAGAACCACAATTGTCTCCCGTTCAGTTTTTGCGCCTGTCAAAATCAATCTGAGTATATATGCTGCAGCAATAATAAAAACACGTACAACCTCTCAATTTTATTGTTTGGGTATGTGTAGAATGTGTAACTATACTGTGCTGCATATTTTTTTTTTTGGGCTGGTGTATTTGGTTTCGGCCAGGATGTTCAGATTTTCCATTACCACCAGCTTTTAAAAGACGTTAAAATTATGCGCGCAAACGTTGTCCGTTAAAAACTGCGCATAGATTGTAATACCATCCGCATACCAGCGCACAAACGCATTTGCGCTCACAATGTTAAGTATAGGACGCGCAAAGTACAGTAAGCTCGCGCAGGACCACCCGCGTTAGACGTATGCGTGCGTTTGTTGCGCTGACGTTGTAATACGACGGTCTGCGCAAAGGGTTTTGCCCCTCGCGTTAATGCGTTTTTGCGCACGCGTTAACGTTTGCGTGAAGAATGTAATAGAGCCCTAAGGTTTTGATCTTGTTTCCAGTTTCTGTATTTATCCCATGACACAACATTTACCAAAACTATTGCTTTGTTGCTCTTGTTTATTTAATCTACAGTATTTAACAGTTAATGAGGTGGAGGATGGAATCCGTCGATAAGAGATGGCTGCTGAAGGAGATAAGACAGGGGAGCTTAAAAGACTTCTAGTCTACCCCCGGGTGATGTCCTTTGAACACATCCCACACAATACAATGATCTGAGTCAGTGATCGACCAATAGACTCCATTCTATGGCTAAAGCCGCACAGTGCGGAGCAAGTGATGGAAAGATACTGGAGGCTTTGGTTTACAACACAAAAATAGAACACATCGAGTAAAATATTTTCTTAGCTAAACATACAAGAGAAAAACAAAGCACATGTAAAAAATCAGCAACATCAAATAAACACAATAAGGACATTTGTAAGTTCAGGACTTTTAAAGCCCTGCTGAGGCAGCAACACGTAGAGAGACGTATGGCTGTAAATATTTTGGTTCCTGGAATCTGTACATCCTTTTTCTATAAAATTGGGGCAGATTTCAGGGGCTTTTGTGTCATTTATAGTAACCAGTACCTTTAAATTTGCTTCAGTTTTGCATCTGAAAGGAGGAACACAAACCCTACGCTTTTTTTTTCCTCGACACACACTCTCGCATCACCTGCAATCGCTTTTTATTTATTTTAAACTAGGTGGAAAGCCTGCCCAGAGGGCAGTCTATTGTTAAGTGAGGTGTGCATGAATGTTCGCTGAAATGAAAGCACAGCAACATCAAGGAAAGACAATTTTTTTGGTCATATGGTTATAAATTTCCCCCAGCTCACATGGGTATATATTTTCCCCCAGCTCACATGGGTATATATTTTCCCCCAGCTCACATGGGTATATATATTGCCCCCAGCTCACATGGGTATATATATTGCCCCCAGCTCACATGGGTATATTTCCCCCAGCTCACATGGGTATATTTGGCCCAAGCTCACATGGATATGTTGGCCCCAACTCACATGGATTATGTTGGCCCCAACTCACATGGATTTATTTGCCCCCAACTCACATGGATTTATTTGCCCCCAGCTCCCATGGGTATAATTGCCCCAGTGCACATGGGTATAATTGCCCCTGCTCACATGGGTATAATTGCCCCTGCTCACATGGGTATAATTGCCCCTGCTCACATGGGTATAATTGCCCCTGCTCACATGGGTATAATTGCCCCCTGCTCACATGGGTATAATTGCCCCCTGCTCACATGGGTATAATTGCCCCCTGCTCACATGGGTATAATTGCCCCTGCTCACATGGGTATAATTGCCCCCTGCTCACATGGGTATAATTGCCCCTGCTCACATGGGTATAATTGCCCCCTGCTCACATGGGTATAATTGCCCCGTGTATAATTGCCCCCTGCTCAAATGGGTAGAATTGCCCCCAGCTCACATGGGTATAATTGCCCCCAGCTCACATGGGTATAATTGCCCCCTGCTCACATGGGTATAATTGCCCCCTGCTCACATGGGTATAATTGCCCCCTGCTCACATGGGTATAATTGCCCCCTGCTCACATGGGTATAATTGCCCCCTGCTCACATGGGTATATTTGCCCCCTGCTCACATGGGTATATTTGCCCCCTGCTCACATGGGTATATTTGCCCCCTGCTCACATGGGTATATTTGCCCCCTGCTCACATGGGTATATTTTCCCCCTGCTCACATGGGTGTATTTCCCCCTTGCTCACATGTATATATTTGTGCCCATCTCACATGGATGAGCCCACCGGCGAGCAGGGACTTCAAGATGGCCGCCGCGGGCTTCCTCTGACATCATCAGAGGGGGCCCGCCAGCAGCCATCTTGAAGTCCCTGCTCGCCGGAGGCTGAGCCCATCGGCGAGCAGGGACTTCAAGATGGCCGCCGGCGGGCTTCCTCTGACATCGTCGGCGGCTAACTTCAAGTCCCTGCTCGCCGGTGGGCACGCATGGGCCCAGCCTCGGCGAGCAGGGATGCACGCCGGCAGTCAGGGCTGAGGCCCCGGCGGTAGGCAAAACAAAAGAAAGCGGAGCCGTTGGAGAGGCGCGCGCAAAGCGCCTCTCTCACCTCCTCAGTGACTGAGCTGTGAGGAGGTGAGACAGGGAGAGGCGCGCGCCTCTCCAACGGCTCCGCTTTTTTTTTTTCTAACAGGTTTTAAATGTCCGTCGCGCATGCGCAGTCAGCGCTTGACGGCGACGGACTTTGGGTAAAGTTGATTAAGTGTTTTTTTTTTTACATTTCGATCTTGTACCTTTCGTGCCAGAATTTTCCTCTTCTTCTTCTCTTCCTCAGATCCATGGTGAGACTGCGCTCGTGTCAGGCGCCTGTGCTGGTATATCTGCAACACCACATAAAAATGCATGAGGGGGGGTATACAGCTTTTTTTTAAAAAAAATAAAATCTTTATTCCAACAAGTCATACAGCCCCAGCACCTGAATTCCTGAAAATAACGTCACATCGGGAATTTTTATTTCCGTAACCAACAGTCGATAAACCTCAGCGATCCAGAGAGCAAAATTCACACAGCAGCGAGTGAAGTTTCATCGATGACACATCGCATACCCGTGTTAATGATTTTTCCTACCTGGATCACCGAAGTTTGTCGTGGCGGCAACAACCACAATTTCTGCTTTTGTTTGCAACAGTAAACAAAGGCAGTAAGTGGACGACCCCTTAATTGCAGGGCCGAAACAACTAATCGATAATGAAAATGGTTGTCAACGGTTCTCCTTATCGATTAAATCGGTTTGTGCACAGCGCGCACTGTTTAGAGATAAACATTAAGAACCTCCGACTTTACGTCACAGCTGATTGCGGAAGACGTGCCGCTGCTTTACTCGCTATGATTTAGTTCTAGGGTTAGGTCAAACATAACCAGTTTGGGTGGAGGAGGTGTACCGCCGGTGTTTTATCCTTACTTGGAGCTGGAGTCCTGTGGCACCACCCCACACCCTGCCCGCCTCCCTCTGGTCTGTCCATTCTTGCAAACTCCTAACATTCTGGTTTGGTCCCTTAGCTAAACTCCCTCCCACCTCCACCCCACCCCCACTTTGTTTATGAAATTAGTTTAAAGGGGACACTCCACGCTACATGACTTAATAAACCCCCGAGCTTTCTCACCCTGCTTTGTGTGCTGACATCATTGTGTGCATCTGAAAGCTCGTAGCAGCAATTTTTCAGGGAGAAAACAGACAGGGGCTAGAGCTGCGACCTTGTGTGCAAAATGTATGCATGCTACACAAGATATGCAATTATTTTTTACACTGTGCAAACTGCCAGAGATTAAAAGGGAGGGAAAGGAGGGAGAGATTGATTTTTACATACGGTTTCTTTAGCACGCCCGTTGTAGCGCGTGTAATTCGTGCGTGCGCACTACAGTGTGTGGCCGGCCCGTCAAAGCATCACAACGCTGCGGCGGATGCCGGGAGACACATCAGTACGGGCACACATGGGGCGCTCGTCTGACCCTGGTCTAATAGCTGATGCTACAAACTACTATAATGTGACCTCTGTGTAAAGCAGCCGATAGAAGCTGGAATTAACTTGAAGTTAAACCACGTTGTTACCAGTTTTTGCTCTTCTGAAAGTCGCTTTTCCATGCATTCTTTGGAGTTTCTCAGAGCCTCTTTTAATTTACTTGGGATCTGTTGGAGAGGAAGGGGTGATGTAAAACGTGACATTTCATATCGCAGCATGCTGTATGTAGAATAATTCCCCAGACTGTTCAGTTATAAGCCTCGGTCCTCTAGGACAGTGTTTCTCAACTCCGGCCCCCCAAACAGGCCAGGTTTGCAGGATATCTGAAGCACAGCACAGGTGATATGATTTTCTGCTCAGTGATTGCAGGATTCAGTCTGTATTTCCCCAAGGTGATCCTTAAAACCTGTCCTGTTAGGGGGACTTGAGCAGAGTTGAGAAACACTGCTTTAAGAGGCAGGTTTGGATCTGAAATATCCCAGGAGAATTCAGACAGTTCAGCCCACAATGCTCAGCCAGCTTGAGATGTAGGTATCAGGTGTTCAGTGTCCTAGGAGTGGCTTTGACCAGTTGCATAAACCTTCTCTCTGCTACAAAGCCACAGTGTGGCATAGCATTGAGTTTAGGGTTCTGTGTAATAACAAACACGTAATGCATAAAAGTGAGAGATGTCATTTGCATATCCTACCCAGAATTCCTTGCTGCATATGGGGAATGTGGCACAGGAGCTCTGGGATGCAATTCATCGAATTGCTGTGATGTGTAAGTGGCTTCTGCAATAATAAACACACTTATTATAGTGTGGAGGCCTTTTATCTCACTTTTTGTCCACCACCACAACCCTTGTAAGTAGAATTCATTACTGAATAGTCAGATTGCATTCTGAAGAGAACCGACGATTAATACATCACAAGATAAAAAGGAATCCCCAACTCAGGTACACAAAAATGCACCTTACTGAGGAGACAGCAATGTTTAAAATCGGGCAACCAGGCTCTCTATAGGCATAAGAAAGACTAGATACAATCCCAAAATGTTGCTCCTCTCCTCAATGTAGCGCTTTTTTAATACCCGAGTGCTGGATTCCTACTTTATTCGTTTATGGTCACATATCAAGCCTAGGCTACTCTAGAAATCATCCAGCGCCTTACTTATGCTTTTAATAGAAAGCAATACATTTTTTAGTGCCGGTGCTCTTTGTTTTTAGTATTAATAAATCACAGGCATTTAAGATACAAAAACATGATCCGTTTAGACACACAGATATAAGAAACCTTTGAAAAGAAAAAAAAAAGACCATTTCAGAATCCACTTTACCTTAAACTGTGGTTTCTCCGGGCTCCTTAGTGTAACATCGTTGAACAATCTAGGCAACAAAAGTATAAATGCCACCTATAAATCCTAAAGAACTTCAATATTTCACATCAGATATATATAAATAAACAAATATGTGGGACATGACATTAACCACGTGACACAAATAGGACACAAATTGTTATTTGGTAGATGTGAGGGTGGGATGGGAGAGTCAGATAGGAAGGATGTGAGTTTGCATATGAGGGTGTAGAGTCAGACTGGAGTTTGTGTTCGGCAGCGGAGAATGTGAAGGAGTATGGATATGGGAACGGAGAATATGATAGCAGTTTAGACAGAAGAGTGAAGGAGATAGACGGATTATTTGGATAGGGGAGTGCAGAGCAGGATATTGTATTGATGTGAGAGGACAATACATTCGGTGTATAATATGAGAAAGAACAGTGGGATAAGAATCTGATATAAGAAAGGAGAGAAGGATAGGGAGCGGAGAGTCGGCGCGGCGTGCGGTTATGCGACCCGAGAGTCGGCGCGGCGTGCGGTTATGCGACCCGAGAGTCGGCGCGGCGTGCGGTTATGCGACCCGAGAGTCGGCGCGGCGTGCGGTTATGCGAGCGGAGAGTCGGCGCGGCGTGCGGTTATGCGACCCGAGAGTCGGCGCGGCGTGCGGTTATGCGACCCGAGAGTCGGCGCGGCGTGCGGTTATGCGACCCGAGAGTCGGCGCGGCGTGCGGTTATGCGACCCGAGAGTCGGCGCGGCGTGCGGTTATGCGACCCGAGAGTCGGCGCGGCGTGCGGTTATGCGACCCGAGAGTCGGCGCGGCGTGCGGTTATGCGACCCGAGAGTCGGCGCGGCGTGCGGTTATGCGACCCGAGAGTCGGCGCGGCGTGCGGTTATGCGACCCGAGAGTCGGCGCGGCGTGCGGTTATGCGACCCGAGAGTCGGCGCGGCGTGCGGTTATGCGACCCGAGAGTCGGCGCGGCGTGCGGTTATGCGACCCGAGAGTCGGCGCGGCGTGCGGTTATGCGACCCGAGAGTCGGCGCGGCGTGCGGTTATGCGACCCGAGAGTCGGCGCGGCGTGCGGTTATGCGACCCGAGAGTCGGCGCGGCGTGCGGTTATGCGACCCGAGAGTCGGCGCGGCGTGCGGTTATGCGACCCGAGAGTCGGCGCGGCGTGCGGTTATGCGACCCGAGAGTCGGCGCGGCGTGCGGTTATGCGACCCGAGAGTCGGCGCGGCGTGCGGTTATGCGACCCGAGAGTCGGCGCGGCGTGCGGTTATGCGACCCGAGAGTCGGCGCGGCGTGCGGTTATGCGACCCGAGAGTCGGCGCGGCGTGCGGTTATGCGACCCGAGAGTCGGCGCGGCGTGCGGTTATGCGACCCGAGAGTCGGCGCGGCGTGCGGTTATGCGACCCGAGAGTCGGCGCGGCGTGCGGTTATGCGACCCGAGAGTCGGCGCGGCGTGCGGTTATGCGACCCGAGAGTCGGCGCGGCGTGCGGTTATGCGACCCGAGAGTCGGCGCGGCGTGCGGTTATGCGACCCGAGAGTCGGCGCGGCGTGCGGTTATGCGACCCGAGAGTCGGCGCGGCGTGCGGTTATGCGACCCGAGAGTCGGCGCGGCGTGCGTTATGCGACCCGAGAGTCGGCGCGGCGTGCGGTTATGCAAGCTGAGAGTCGGCGTGGCGTGCGGTTATTCGAGCCGAGAGTCGGCGCGGCGTGCGGTTATGCGACCCGAGAGTCGGCGCGGCGTGCGGTTATGCAAGCTGAGAGTCGGCGTGGCGTGCGGTTATTCGAGCCGAGAGTCGGCGTGGCAGTTATGTGAGCGGAGAGACGGCGTGGCGTGCAGATATGAGAAAAGACTTACGGCATCTGTAGGATCTGTGTGATGGACGGCACGCCGTTTTTACAGGCATCACAGGACAGGATGGACTCAAGAACAGGGACTGAAAATATTTAAACAAAAAAACAATCCATCTTATGTCCGCGCTTAAACAAAAAAATCACTTTAAATAATGGACTAGAAACTGGGGAGATCACCGGTTAAAGAGGCGGCGATAACAAATGACAGGAAGTTTATCAATGAGGAGCAAAACATTCTGTAAGTATATGTTTTGTGAATAAATTAAAGGCTCTGGTCATTACAGCTCTTAATACAATATTACAAATATCCCAGAAACAAAGTACATTCCCTGTTTGCCAGTTTTGCTGCCCCAGCAGTTTCATTCGCCGTCACCCTGTCTTTACGCACGATGAACAGAAAGGACAGGAAACCAGGTCAGAATTCCAGTGATAAAACGTTATTGTGGAGTTTGGCTTCGCTGCAGGATGTTTCACAATCACGTGCGGGAAAAACATTGCCGTGATATTTCATCAGCTGCTGGATTCTGAGAAGTCGGCGCAGTGTAGACTGACCAGACACGCTGGCTACGTATTGGATACACTGTTTGTGTAGCTGTGCTGCCAAGTCACATCCTAATCCCCTGACCTTGTGTTTATCTGGTAAAATCTGGTAAAAGGGATGCGCTTATATAGATCCCAAACACAAAGGTTTCTGCAGGTTTTTTTATTCGGATTCACAGATTTGCAGTTCAATGTAGAATAATACATAAGTAAGCAGGGTTAGGAGGCGCCGGCACGGACAGGGCGGGGGGGGGGCGCACAGAAGGAAGCATAATGGTCGCAAGGCGGCACACACAGGGGTGTTATACAGGTACCACCGGTGTTTGTCGAAGTTGCAAACATCGGTGTAACTTGCAATTGTAATACACCGACTCAGAGGCTCCTATTGCGTCTCTTTCCTTATATTTATTAAAATAGCAACAAGGATTTTAACATTTAAACTGAAAATGCATGTAAACATCCTTTAGAAAAAACACAAGCTCCAGACTAGACACTCCCACTCTTTCTAGTCCAATCCCTGTGTAGCTCCTCTTGATCTCTTCCCCTGATCTCCTTCCTTATTCCTCTTTCCTTGTTGCTGGGCAGACAGATAAGTACACATGCGTTTTACTCTCACATATTTTTAATGTTTTCTCTCCCTGACGCTACGTCCCGGCTTCAACCGCGATGTTCGTCTACTTTAGCATCGCAGCTACCTTCTCGGGTAGCTGCGGGGGGGTTTTTTCATACCTCCTTTTTAGTTCAATTGACCAGTTTGTCCAATACTTTTTCCCTTTACACGAGGCAGAATTAGATTCAGGGGAACAGCTTCAACCAGCAATCAGTCTCCTCTGTACAGCCTGGTAACTGCTCCCCTCCAACTCTAGTAACTCCCCAGTTACATTCCCCATCCGTGCCTCCGTTTAATCCTGCTGTCCAAACCTCCATCTGTATGCCCTTATTTAAATTAGTTGCCGCTATGTCGGCTGATTTTTAAGTATACTGGCTGACACCATTGCATAAGTCACATCTTACAGCTAACATTTTCCCAGGCAACTCCGTGAGCAGGTCCACATATACCCACAGAGGGGCTGGCATCCCCGCATTACTGCCTGTGGACCTTGCTACCTACCAAATCTCACAAATGAGCTCACCCCCCCCCTCCCCGCCGGGTGCTGGCGACAGATTTTAAATCTATACTGTTATGATCTATAACTGCGAGTCACTATATGTCACCGCTACCAGCAGAAGCTGCCCAGGGCGATTCACTCACCACGGTGAGGCCCCAGATACACCCCTGCCACGTGCTGCGGGTAAAAGGTTAATAAGCGGGTCCAAATATAACCACAGAGGGGCTGGCATCCCCGCATTACTGCCTGTGGACCTTGCTACCTACCAAATCTCACAAATGAGCCCCCCCCCTCTCCCCGTGCTGGTGACAGATTTTAAATCTATACTGTTATTATCTATAACTGCGAGACACTATATGTCACCGCTATCAGCAGAAGCTGCCCAGGGCGATTCACTCACCACGGTGAGGCCCCCAGATACACCCCTGCCACGTGCTGCGGGTAAAAGGTTAATAAGCGGGTCCAAATATAACCACAGAGGGGCTGGCATCCCCGCATTACTGCCTGTGGACCTTGCTATCGACCAATTCTCACATAACAGTTCACCCTCACCGGGTGCTGGTGACAGATTTTTAAATCTATACTGTTATTATATATAGCTGCGAGTCACTATATGTCACCGCTACCAGCAGCTGCTGCCCAGGGTGATTCACTCACCATGGTGAGGCCCCCAGATACACCCCTGCCACGTGCTGCGGGTAACACAGTTGAATGACACGGCCAACTCTTTCGGAGGGGCTGGCAACCGCACCAATACCTGTGGCCAAAAATCCTCCAATTTTATCTAGGTATGTGAGCCCACTCCCGCCGGGCGCTTGTGGCGGAGGTCCCTAAGAGGGTGAGAGCCTCCAATCCCTCTCAGGAGCTGGATTTGGGAATGACCGGAGGGTGAATCTCCAGATCCTGAACTGGAGGAGGGAAGTGACGAGGACACCCTTTGATGTTCCTGCCCCGAAGCGTCAGAAGACTCAGTGTTTCCCTTTGTAATAATCTTCTTAATGTTAAAGCTTGACCGCTGTCAGATCTCTAGTTTCTCCCCTTCCCTATGATTCACTGCAGAAGCCTGATGGCATCATGGTAATGTCACTGCTTTGGTACTGTGTGTTTTGGGCTCAGATCCCTCTGAAGTGTTGGTAAATCAACCTGCCTCTACAATGTCTATAGCGAAGTCTTTGAAGACATTGTTCCCCCCCCCCTTCCCCCACGAGGGTTACATTTCGTCCTAGCCTCACACACGCTGCTCCCGCTCGCATAGGGGGGAGGGGGTTGGGCACGCACTCATCAGCACGGGCCTTTTCCGAGCCAAATCAATGCATTTTGTTTCTGTCAGGAGGCTGCGCGCCAAAAGGTTTCCCATGTCCAGCCTCCCCACTGACTGCTCAGATATCACAGATAAGATTCTCTGCACCTCCCTTAAATCTTATGATTAGATTGGTAGCACACCGCTGGCCCGGCTCCCTCAAACCTAATTATCCCTTTACCTCCTGGTGTACGGGCTTCATTCATTTCTGCAGTTTTTAGGAAGGTTTTCTGCCCTTTCCACTGATTTTACCAGATCTCTTCAAGAGGCAATGTCTGGGGCTCAATCTAAATAGGAGTTTAGGTGTCATCTACTGTATACTCATTTCCTACATCCCATGTGCTACACACACACACAACTCTGAGATCTTGGTTTACTCCGTTGACCATGTGTCGGCTCATCTACCAAACTCACAACACCTCTAGTACAGAGAGTCCCACCTAAAGTGACCAGTAGCTGCTCCTCTGAGCTAACGCTCAAATCTCCGCATATTGGTGGACTTCATAAAAACACCAAAACACTTCCTCATTGGGGTTGAAACACTTTGACATAAATTGAGTATACCACGCCACCGCTGATGGCTTCAACATAATATACGCGCTGCAATGAGCCCAACTGTCCCTTGACCAGGAGCGTTCGTATACTGACCTCAAGGTTTTATTTATTTATCTGCAAATATGTTACCAGGAAAGTACAATGGAGATTTCTCTCGCTTTTTCCGGTATGTCCTGGGATCATGAACATTGAAATTCGTACAGTTTACAGAATTACTATGTATACCTCCGAGGAAGTATTTTTCCTGACCACGTTGAGTGGACATTTCTGCACGTCCTACCTAGGGTGGGATCATGTAGCTTCTTACATATTTCAGTTTATAACCATTACTTTTGTGTTTTGCAGGAAGTCGTCCGGTCCTTGTTTACAGATCTGTACAGTCTCGGACCCAACCACCTCAACAGGCAGAGAATTAAGCAACTTTTGTCCTCTGTCCTATAACCCTTCTTATGCTTTGGGCGGACTTTCCGTTAGTCCACTTTAAATGGCTACTAATGCTGGCACTGACTATTTTGATAATGGACCTGTCGACCAGCGGGGCAAACAATGTTCTGGATACAGTTGCCCTATGATCCGGTTTTAGCTACGATTCCTCAGGGATGTGTTGGCATATTTTGGGCGGTTCACGCAGTTTGCTCAGTTCTCAGAGGATGCTCGGGGGATCTCCTCTAATAGATATTTACCTTCTAGTCTTGCATAGACAGGTCTGTCTCAGTTCCACACCTGTGGGTACAACTGAACTCAGATGTTTTGTTAACCTGATTTTGGGGAGCCTTGTGTGGTCACTACTTTCACGGTCACGGTCTTTGGTTTGCTTCGGATCGGCCCCATCAACATAGCGATTTGAGACTACTGACCGGTCTTGTGCCCTCCGTCATTTCTACAGGGGATGGTAGATTGCTCAGTCTTCCTCAGGATGGTCGTTTTCCCCCTGGACTGGTCTCCGTATTCCCTGGGAGATCTTTGCTCCCCACTTCGCACTTGAGCGGTCTCTGGTTTGGGATTGGGTTTTTTTCCCCGAAGGGCATCAGGGCCTTATTGTGTTCCCTCTCGTGTTAGAGTGGACTCCCAAACCCCTATCGACTTTCATGCTTACCTGGATTTGTACACGTTTTTCTGCTCCCTCGAATAGGAGTCTCGCACGCTTTCCCCACGCTTCGCAGCGGTTTCCCCTCATATGTTTCATTCGGCACTTGGCTCTGGGCTTACTGACCCTTATAGGCATAGACGTTTATTGTTAGGGACGCCCTCTGTGATTGGCGCTGGCTCTTTCAGCAGTGGCTGCTGGCTCTCGCTTGGAGGATCGGGATCCTCTGCACCTAATGTGTTTTATTTATGTCTCACGTTTCTCTATTGTTTTTTTCAACGCTCTATATACCGCGATGGGATCCACGATCTTGGCCGCCTGGCTAAAATGTCAGTGTTTGGGGCGCACTCGGGGCGCAGTGCTGTGGCCTCCTTCGCCGTGCTGGTGGCTTGCCGTCTGGGGGTCTTACTTGCAGTTGCGGTTTGATTTGGGGAGTCTACATTTAAGACTTCCTACTTCACTCCGGTAGTTCATTGGTCCGCACCCCTGGTGGACTAGCTTTGAACTCGCAATAGGAGCCTCTGAGTCGGTGTATTACAATTATAAAATTTTCCTAAGTATGAAGGGAAGTTTGAATTGTAATAATAAGACTCAGAGGCGAGTATTGCCCACCTCTCCCTCCCGCTTTAGTATTATGGGGGTGTCGTCCCAATGTTTTGGGTACTTGTAGCGCCGTAGGTTACGGCTTCCACTGATTCCTTGTCGTGTCTCTGTTTTCTCTGCAGCTCCTTCTGACTGGATGTCGCTGTGGCGCACCTCGTGCCAATCTGGATATTTTCATTCCCTACCTCTCGGGACCCCGTTGGTTCTGTGCCTGGTGTTTGTACTGGATGTTTGAATGACTGCTTGCAGACACCAAGGAAAGAGGAATAAGGAAGGAGATCAGGGGAAGAGATCAAGAGGAGCTACACAGGGATTGGACTAGAAAGAGTGGGAGTGTCTAGTCTGGAGCTTGTGTTTTTTCTAAAGGATGTTTACATGCATTTTCAGTTTAAATGTTAAAATCCTTGTTGCTATTTTAATAAATATAAGGAAAGAGACGCAATACTCGCCTCTGAGTCTTATTATTACAATTCAAACTTCCCTTCATACTTAGGAAAATTTTATAATTGTTGCAGCTACAGAACACACCTGTGTTTCACACAGACTCAATCCAGAGAGTGACAGAAGCTTCACAATGCAGCTTCTCCAGCATCTCTTTAGATCTGCTTTTGTGAAAAGTTGGCATTTTTCTCTAGTGTTTGCAGCGTTGATAAACACTGGCGGTACCTGAGTAACCGTTGCAGCCTTACAGGAAATAGACTCGTAGCTATAGAGTATCTGAACAGTATTTTCTCCATTTCTCTCTTGAATGAAACTCACCGACAGTCAATGATGGCGCCGGAGGGAACTGATCTAAAGGAATCGAATCTGGAGGACGGCCGTAAGTCATTTCATACAGCAAGTGACCGAAGCAGTGCACATCGATACTTTCTAACGTCTGCCAAGAGGTGGGGAGAGAGAAAAAAAGGATTTAATGCAAAGGTATTGCAGAGCAGATTCATTAACTGCCCGTAGAGTCGCACAAAGCACGAATCACCCCAATGAGTTAACCAGCGATCAGATCTGAATCCCAACACCCTCTGAAATATGTTATCAGCATCGGTGACTCGAAAGAGCTGGAAAAACACCCCTTTTATATCAGGACAGTTTTACAGCCGAGCGATGCTCAACGAGATTTATAAAACGACTCCTGAACGTGAGCTTTTTAAATAAAGCTCCTAGACTGCACATTACTGAGAGATTTAACACACAGCCGCTTAACCCTTTCACTACCAAGTGGCTATACATAAAACAACAGGCAGGAACCAGTGGTTTTAAACCCGCTATAAAATACCTATTAACCCTATAACCAACACATCAGTCCAAGTACATTGTAATCATCATTAAAAGGAGGTTATTCGCTAACCTCAGAAACTGCAAACGAATTGCGCCGAACTGTGAATCTCACCATTTGGTGTCATTTCGGGGCATTTCCTCTATTCACAAAGCTGTTAATTCACCAAATACAGGCGAATTGACAGTGAAACGAGGTGCAATTTGGCGGCACCGAAATTGTCCAATTGAAAACTAACCGATTCAGCTATACACAGAATGCCAGATTGTGCCGAAATTTCGGTGCATTTACCCGATTTCAATTGGACAGGTTTAAACAGGTGAATCTAATAATAGGTTTCAATGTAATTTAAGGCTAGGGTCAGACGAGCGTGATTTCTACGGACTGTACGTCCGTGCAGTACGGAAGACGCAGTAGTGGTCACACAGTCCGTTTTTTCACTGAAGTTATTTTTGACGGATATAGGAGGGAAAAATAAATTAAAATGCAAAACCATTTTGTCCGTGAAAAATGCTGGACGTATAAATGCAGTCCGTCTGACCACGTTCCATCACTCACACACAAAGCTATGCAGACGTTGCGGACGCAGCGCACTTTGTGTGGCCGTTCTAGCGGTTGTACGTTCTTGCCTGCCTTGCATCCGTGGGCCGCGGCCGTTGTGCGTCCGCAGTTCAGTGCGGACGTACTTCATGTGTCGGGCTCCAATGGGCTTCCTGTCATGCCATCATGGACGTACTTTTAGGCGCAATCACGGACGTGAACACTACGCTCGTCTGACAGCAGCCTAAATCACTTTTTAAAAGACCATTTATCCTTTTGCAAAACCCCTTTTTTTTTTTAAAATAAAAAAAATACAAAAAATACACTTTAAAGGACCATTTTATTATTTGGATAAATTTTTACTACAGTTTCGCTGATATAAGCTATTAGTCTGCTTTTTTTTTTTAATTCAGTGGAATTCACCGATGCCAATTCAGTGCTTTTCACCAACTCCAGTTTCACTGACTCCAGTTTCAGCAAAATATGGTGACAATTCGATAGTGAGTTCACCGAATTTTGGTGAAAAGGAATCGCCGCAATGCAAGGCTCCAAAATTGGAATTCATTTTCTGTGCTTTGTGAATAGACCCCCCCCCCCCAAGTGTTGAGAGACTGATTGTACTGTATTTGACAGGCAGAGGGCGCCCTCTGCTGGTCAATCCTGTATGGCACGGAGACTGCTGCAAGTCTCTGAAAGGAGTCTCTGCAGTTCATAGTTACAGCTTTCCCATGTACTATAACTTTAGGGACATATTCTGGAGCCCATCTGCAAACAGAATTTATTTGCAATTCCCCAGTATAATTCCAGATCGACCTAACTCGGCCACAGGCAGCTGATGGTGCTTTTAAAGATTGAGCAGACTTGATCATGGTAGTAAAGGGGGTAAACACAAATTAAATGACAAGCCACAGTCTTGTCCCCAACTGCGATCACCCCTTTGATGGACGCACTCATAAAAGTGGATCTCTAATCACCTGAGCATTAATAGGGGACGGGGCTGGAATATTGTGATATGGAAGCTTTTTTTTTTTTTTTTTGAGAAAGGATTTTACCAGGAAGGATACATTGAGATTTCTCTCCTTTTCAAGTATGTCCAGGGTGGCGAGTATGTATCGTTAGGTGTCTTGCTCAAGGACACTTACTGGAGAAGTGCTCTTGCTGGGATTCAAACCTGTGTCTCCACGGTTATAGAGCAGTGATGTCATCTCTACTCCACCCAGCCGGTACATTAATGCTTTTACCAGTTTGACTTTTCATTAAAAACAAACAACAAAATAGTGCTTAGAAGTAACTATGGCTACCGTCAGCCCTCACAAACCGCCCACAATTTATTACTTCTTGGTACAGGTGGCAACTTACATTGATCTTCCTAAACTGTGAAAAATATGACCGGTAAAAGGAGGGCAGTCCGAGTAGAGAGTTCTCCAAATCCATCAATTTGCAGGTCTCCCCTTCCAGCATCACGTTGGACGAGTGAAGATGTCCGTATGGGAACCCTCTGTCATGCAAGAATTTCAATGCCTAGAGAAAATTAAATACTAGGTGAAAAAAATATATCTATAAAACGGTTTCCATCCACAAACATTATTGGACGTATTCCAGCCGAGTCAGTAATAGAAAAATGTGCTGCCAGCTGTTAACCATTAGCAGCTGTTCCTGGCCCTATTAAAAGGATGCCTGTGAGGCCCAAACTTCCCCAGGTTGGATTTCGTATGCTAGAATGCAGAATCGCTAAAAGGTTTATATCAGAGATATCAAACTCCAGCCCTCCCAGACGTTTCTGAACTACAACGCCAATGATTCCCTGGCCATCCATTGAGTTAAAAGATGTCCAGGAATTGTACATCGCCAACATCTGGGCGGCCGGAGTTTGACATCCCTGGCTTATACCAAAATGCGATTTTTGCAATACGACTGGTTTTTAAAAGGGACGAGGCAGAAACTGGTTGCTAGAATGTCATCTTTATCCTCAGGATTTTTTAATGACTCCCGTCTACACAAACCCATAAGGGCAATACGCAGTTGCTTCTAGGTTTTCTTAATAGCTCCTAAGGTTGCCAAAAAGGTGTTAAGCCCTGGTATAGATAATGCAGTAATTTGCCCTTAAAATACTCCTGTGCCTGTCCTTTGCGAAACAGAGCCGCAGTAGACATCCACACATGCCGGCCCATAATTAATGCAGATGGATTGCACGATGCCCAATCTATGACCACAAAGTGACCGTATACTTTAAGAGCACCTCTTATCTGGAATTCTAAAATCCAGAAGACTGCAAGAAAAAAAAAATTGTATTTTAGTAATTACAGACTAAGGGCGCTCCGGACACACGCTGACACTCAGGAAACCAGCTCCCAAATGCTCCAGCAGGCTGCAGCACACGCTGGGAGAATCTGGGCAGCCCCAGTGGGTGACATTCTGCCTAGAGTCACGCCGCCTGAGCAGCATGTCCATGGAAAAACCCCATACAATGTTCCCAGTGTGTGTACACACTGGTGGCAGCAGCAGGAAGGGGACTGCGGCTCTCCTGCTGTGAGCTGCTTCCACTCAGATTCTCACGGATTCTGAAATCTGGAACAATTCAAAATCCAGAGTGCTCGATGCCCCCCGTGCTTTCCAGACTAGAGGTGCTCAACCAGGTACTGTGTGAAAGCACAGGTGTCATTAGTGGATGGACTGTGACATTTCCACTCATTTACTACATCGACGCTGGTATATAGAGGACAGATTTCACGGCCACGGTTACCTCTAAGATTTGCCTCCCGTAGGTCTTGATTTGACGGAGCTCCAGGCCCTGGATCTTCCTGGGGTTGCAGTATTTCTTCAGGAAAGGGTCTTTAGGTTTTGCCTGGAGGGGACAGATAAAAAGAAAATGAGACTTGACGTTCTACAAACTCTTACAAATCGTCCCCGCCAACAACAGATACGACAGACACAGACGCAGCAAACAGCCGACGCGGAAACTGCAAAACCACCTGAAACAAATAAAAATCTCCATGCAACGACTCCTAGATAAAATATCCCTATACTGAACAAGAAACTTATTTGTCAGATCCCCCGGAAAAAAATAAGCAACATCTACTTTAACCATTTCATTTCCACAGGTTAAACTATCTAAAACGGCAGGCGTTGAAACCATACTTTTTATATATGTGAGATTTTTTCTTTTTTTTGTCCTTTGATCCAATAAATGAAAAGTGCTTTAAAAAAAACAAAAAACGCAAAACCACTTGTTTAAGGTTTTGTGAATGACTGATGAAAGAGGTAGACACAAAAAAACCTGAACTAGTAAATAAAACAAGGCATTTGTTCGTCATACTGCCAAGCATAGCGACTCTGAAATATACACACGCTGGGTTTGGGGGTCGAAATCCCGACAACCAGGTTCCCGACTGCCAATATCACTACAGAACAAGTGCCCAACATACCAAGTTCCCGACGTAGACAATCCCCGACGGCCAACGTCCCGATAGCCAATATCCCGACAGACCAAGTGCCCCGACAGCCAACTTCCAAAGGATTAACCCTAACCCCTTTAACCCCCCCTAATCGTTCGGGAGGTTGGACGTCGGGATACCTGGTATGTCGGGATTTTGTCCGTCACCCACACAGGCTGTCTCCAATATACTTGGAATTTATTGAAAACAACTATAACACATTAATTGTTGCAGAGTCTTTCCTGCTCTGCAGCTCATCACGGTGGACTTCAGTCCTAGTGAACGTACATCGGTTTTATTGTTATAAGCATTATTGGGATCCAGCTGTATTCCATCCCACCTGCTGATCTCCTGCGTACATGGGACTAGGAGACTGGCACTTCACCTGTACCATATCTCACCATCTTGTGAGTTCTGTCCGTTTTGGTGATCTATTCTCACTGCGGTGCGGTGCGGTTATTGCGTTATTATTTCAAGACATTTTTGTTTTCCTGTTACACCACCGGACGCTAGAATTTACCTTGTAAATGAGATCCTTCAGCGTTCCTTTATCGTTGAAAGGACGGATGATGAGTGCTGAAGACTCGCTAGCGGTGGCAAAAGTGACACGGTAGATGTAAGGATGCTGCAAAAATAATAAATAAATCATAGGGAGCACAATACCAGGTGCGCTGTTTGTGCCAGCTTTATAAACACCTATACTAAAAGACAAATCTGTAGAGAAGGTAATGCTAGCGTCTGCTTTAATCCCCACAAAGGAGTGAATTACACATTTAAAGGGGCACCCTACGGGAAAAATCTTTATCCCCTTAAATAACTTGCTCCTGACAGTATCTGCCCATTTATTTTGTTTCAAAAACCGTTTTTTTCTAGTTTACCTGAAAATACTCACCTTTTCTCCCTCAACGTGCGCTGCTCTCCTCCTCTTCAGACCGGGGCTTCTGAAATGCGTAAGTCCCTGCAGGCATATTGCATAGCATACACAACGCAAATTAGATCACGCTCGCAACCTGCGCACTTTTGTAAGCAAGTTCCACAGGGCCTGCACAGGATGATGGATTGGTGCTGAGCGGGTGCATACACGCAGCGCCAATCCTCAGCTGCCGTCTCACAGATCGCTCGTTGCTGCCTGCGTTCAGAGACAGGAAAGTGTCAGCATGCAGAGTTTCCTGACATCATTAGTGATCAGTAGGTGGGATATTAAAACCCCACCTGCCTGGTGACAACTGTGGGCACGAGATGCACTACGGCACGAGGGGCGGAGGGCACTCCACATAGCCTCACCCCTTTAATAAGATCAAGTGGTCAGGGTGTGTAGCGTGTCCCTTTAAAGTTTCATTAACCCCCCTCATTGGCTCCCGCACAGCCACAGCGGACATTAAATTTGTATTTAATCTCTTTGCGAGGAATAAGCAAACCTTGCCACAATGTATTCCAAATGGCACGCGCGGTTGAGATGTGGGGGGTGTCATTTAGACTAGAATAATCAAAAGCGAATGCACGGAATTACGCGGGGCATAACAATGAGCTATATTCATGGGTTTAGACAAAGCCGAGGTTAGAAAAGACACTTAAAAAGAACACAATGTCTTCCTTCACCTGCACCCTCATCCGACTTGTATTCCCGGTTCAACCAGAGCTGACACTGAACGATCGTTCTCCGAACTATACGAATAAATCAAGTTCAAGGTCGACTTCAGCTTTACTATTGCAGAAAAATAAAGAAATCTGGCTTTTAAATGGTACCAGCATCAGTAGAGCAGAGCTGGAAATGTTTGGCAAGCGTCTACCAAACCTGCAGGCTCCGCTCTGCCAAGAAAAAAATCCAGATTCCTCGATTCCAGAAAAGTAAAACCGAGTCAGCAGAGAATCGACTGTGGGACAGATTCCTTTCCTACATTTCGATCTGCTTTTGTATTGTACAGCGGGTGCCTACAACCTACAGCAGTGTTCCCCAAACCTGTCCCGAGGACCCTCTAACATGTATACATTTCCATGCCCCTACTTGCTGTTGCTTTTTATTTTCAGACGACTATCTTTTTAAATCGAATCTTACGTGTATTCATCGTGAAGTTCTGGACATTATCGGAATAAATATGTACTGGATATATTTTGTTTTGGTCCCACACGCATGCGTAGGAGAATAGTGAGTCAGAGGTAGTTTCCGAGTCCCGCGCATGCGCAGAATGTGAGAGGGACCCGACATACGTCATCATTCTGCGCCGAAAAAACAAACGCCACGTGGACTGAACCCGGAAGCTAATGAGCGGTGGTTACTCAGTATTTAAAGTCCGTCAGCCACGGGGACACTTATATCCTTGAGTAAGTGGTTTGTAAACAACAAAACGCGTCGGATGTGTGCCCGCGTTATTTTATTCTGTTAATAAATCCCTTTTTTTCGCGCTGCTGCATTGCGGAAGCATTATTGGTGTCCTATACATGCCGCGGAACCAGTTTCAGCACGAGCCCCGGTCTGATAAAAGCGCCTGCCACGGCTGGAGAAGATCTATCCGGTGACGGAGACGGCCAATTCCGGGAGCGGTAACAACCCAGATTCCTTTACAGATTCTGATATGCTTGAAAACACGATTTTCTAGTGAGTGCGATTCATATGGGGCCAAATTGTGATTCATTGTTAAAGACATTTTGCACCATGAGGTTTTTATTTAATCTTCTACTCGATTTCTCTACATTTACTCATATTGCTAATCGGGTTGGCACAGAAATGTCAGGTCGAAATCAGAGCTGCCGGTGATCTCAGAAGAACCGATAGGAAACCAGTAATGGCGGCGCTCAGCAGATAATCATGACGAGTGCACTGGAAAAAGGATTTTTTTCTTATTCTTCCCCTTGCGGAATCATAAAACAAGTAGAGTATCTTTTTATGTGGAATCCTTGGGACCCCAAGCAATCCGGGTGCTGGATTATTCCAGATTTCAGAATCTGGGACAATCCAATGATTCGGAGGAAGGAGATCGTGTTGGGAGAGCCTCGATCCCCTTCCTGCTGCAGCCACCAACGTGGACGCACGCCGGGCGCACTCTGCAGCTCGTCTTCTCTGACATGATGCCTGCAGTCAATGTGACTACGGGCAGAATGTGACACAATGAGGTTGCACGGAGGCTGCCAGTTTGCGCTGCGGTGCTTGGACGCTTCCAGCCCGAGTAGCAGCATCCGCCCCGAACGCCCCTGGGACAGAATTAGTAGAATCCAGACGTCTCTGACAAATTCAGTTTCCGGAATCTTCCAGCTTTTGTTAAAAAATAAAACTACAATTTTTTTTATCTAAACAAAGAGGATGAGGAAGCATAAACTGATACTTACAGTCCAAGAAGGAAGCAGTTTTATGGCCCACTGGAAATCTTTATCTTGTAGGAATTTGTCAGGACCCAGGTCAGCCTGCAGACAAATGAGAAACAAAAGGTTAAAAGGTCTTAAAGCCCTAATACAATGCAGAGAAAGGACTCCGGGAAGTCCATATTGTACCAAAAAACACCTTTAGTGCAGGACTAGCGCGGCGTTTCAGCTGTAACTAATAGATACATAAAATGTAACAAAAACACATATACAAAAGGTTTCATCTGTATCACCTATAGAACTGATAGCGAACCTTGACACCACAGGTTTTTCTGAACTACATGCCCCATGATGCTCCACCTGGTTTAAGGCCGATTAGGCATCATGGGACATGTAGTTCAGAAACATTTGGGGTGCCAAGGTTCGCCATCACTGAACGGGCATTTTCTGCAGAGCTCAACTTGTAGGTGTACAAAAAAATAAATAAATAGATAATGAAAAAATAAACACTAATCAAATGAAAATTAGAATACTCCAGCGGATATTTACCCAGCTTAACACCAGGTTTTCCTTCGGCTGGTTCTTACACCTCATTAGGACGTATCTTTTCCGTAACCTCCAGCCTAAATCCAAACAGAAGGACTCCGTTAGAAAAGGGGGCGCAGTACAAACACCCACTGACACCTCATCACAGACGGCATCTTACCTATGTCTTTCAGGGGCTCCACCACTTCCCACTTTGGTTCCGATCGAAAGAACATCGAGACCTGCTGCAGCGCGATTTCTGCAGAGACAATAAATGGAAGCCCAGGAGGGAAAAGTCATCCCATAATACCACCGTTTCTGATGTTTAAGTAACAAAAAGGTGTGGATTTTATGATCACGGTTTGAGTCTTTTAAAAATCAATTCTTAATTCAGGCTACCTCTTGGTACAGCTGGAATTTATCCCCCCCCCCCTTTATCTCTCCTTGCAGTTTCTATAATAAAGGGATGCTCTAGGTCAGAGGTCAGTAACTTTGGCCCTGCTGATATTTTGCAACTACATCTCCCATGATGCTCAGGTACTTACTAGGTCGGTGGAGACTTGTGGGAAATGTAGTTCCAAACATCTGATGAGCCATAGTTAATGACTCCTGCTCTAGATACTGTGACACTGACCACTCCGTGTACCTGAAGTGATCACAATGACTCGAGAGTCCTTACCCCTCAGAGAGGGTGTCTGTGCAATTCAGCAAGGCGTCAGCATCCTTGACCCCAGGCTGTTATGAAACTACATCTCCAATGATGCTCAGCCACTCACTAGGTTGACACAGACTCACGGGAAATGTAGTTCGAGAGTCGAGTATGCTGACCCTTTGCCTAGGGCAGGGCTGTCAAACCCCCCCCCCCCCGGTGTTGATTCCCAAAATTCCTAGAAATCTTTCAATGCAATAGATGGCCAGGGGATCATGAGAGTTTTAGTTCAGAAACATCTGGGAGGCCGGAGTTTGACAGTCCTGCCCTAGAGCAGGGGGTCATCAAACTTGGCAGTCCAGAGGTTTTGGAACTACATCACCCATGATGCTCAGACACTTATAAGGTTAGCCGAGTCCCATGGGAGATGTTCCAAAACATCAGGAGGGCCGAGTTTGATGACCCCCTGCCCCAGAGACTCCCTGTAAGGGATACACACAAACACTTTAATGAAGGTGTGAAGTGGAGCTTCCCCACCACCAGGTTTTACATACCGGTATAATTTGCTGAATAGTTGTTGGGATCTAGGAATTTCTTCACCTGCTCGTGGTTGCACAGGATGTGATTGGACGTGATGAAATTTAAATAGTTTTGGAGTCCTTTCTGTCTCCCGGCTATGAATTCACGATCCATGTTCCCAATGAGTTTCTTGGGTGGAAGAGGTAGGCTTAGACCTGAGATCTGTGAAGAAACCACACCAAAAAATAAATGGGATTTGTTGAGCAGGTAAATTGGGGGCAAGAGAGATTATTACTATACTTTATATAGCGCCAGCATATTCAGCAGCGCTGAACAATGGGCGCAATATAGACAGGGTTACAATACATTGAGACATGAAGAACATTTCGATAAACCAGTACAAGAGGAAACGAGGGCCCTGTTCCCGTGGGAACTTACAATCTAGAAGAGATCTCAAATATTTTAACATTTGGGACTTTGGCCAAAACACTAAAGGACGTTTTTAAGTTTTATTGAAGATTGTCATCGTGATCATAAATCACCACGTGCAGAGAAAACCGATCCACCCCAACCGACCAACGCGCCGGAGCCAATCTACGGCCGGGGATGCAGACTAATGGATAGAGTGCTGGGGGTCGAGCGGTACCAGAGACAGCCAGGAAGAAAATATGCCAGGCGACCCCATTGCAGAACGCGTTACTGCCAGCATGAAGAACTCCCCTTACTTTCCCCAGCAGCACAGACAGCGCCTGTCGTTCCCTCTCGGCCGAGCACGTGATGGACAGTCCAGCACAGATCCAAAGACCGTGTGAAGATCCCTCGATGGACCCGCTTGCGAGCTGGTCATGAAGGGGTGGGCATTGTAAAGCTCCGAATTACAGATTCTATCAATTTCTGGAAATTGTAGTTTTTCAGGATCTAGTTTTTGTAAACCCAGGTTGCTTGTTGGGGGGGGGGAGGGTTAACTTTAGACCCCCCTGTCTTAGAGAATGAACCAGGACCCAAAAGAAAGAATAATCAAAAAGGTGAGAGGATGTTTTGACATCATAAATGGAAACCTTATTGCAGGCGTGAGCAACCTAGGCCCTCCAAATGTTTCAGAACTACATTTCTCATGAGGCTCAACCAATCTAATGAGTAGCTGAGCATCATGGGAGATGTAGTTCCATATAAACCATCCTTCCATGTAAAGATCCCAGCTATAAACACAGCTCCAGGGGTGGGTGTGGGTGTGGGTGTGGGTGTGGGTGTGTGTGTCTCTAAAGCAAGAAAGAATTTTACATTTTCTGCAGAAAAAAGAAAAGAAAAAAAGGATAATGTGCAAAGCTTGACAAAATAACCTACTTTACTCCATTATTAATCAGTTGCAAGTGACGGATGGTGCAGGAAACCACAGGAACGGATTGCTTTCTCATTTCTCTGCACAAAAAACCCCAGAAAAAACACACTTCGCAGCTCCAACGGAAACAGGAGAAAACGCTGTTACTTTGTGAAAGAGCAAAAAAAAAAAAAAGCCACGTGACGCTGAACCCCTCCTCATGACACTGATCACAAAACCATAACAGCGAACCTAAAGGCTGACTGCTTGCAAAAAAATTATATATATATATACACACACACACCGAAAACTTTAAAAAAATGCCATTAACCAATGGATTAGGAAAGCTTGTAAAAAACAGCCGTGTATCATGTGAAAGGCGCAATGTATCGGTCACGCTGTTAGACCACACATGGGGCTCGGCACTCGCTTGCTGGTAACGGGCCAGCGATTCTATTGACCTGAATCCCCGTGACGGCAACACTAAGGCAACTTTAATTACTGAGAAATTATGAAATGTTCTCAGCCAGTACCTCTGGCTCCAAAACCATCAGCAATGTTTACTTGTTCTTTAGACACGATGTGACCACACGACAAGCAACAGGCAATCCGCACAATTTAAAGGGGCCACGCAGCGGCTTTTTGACGGTTACCAGAATCAATTCAGCCTGTTTAAAACACGTATTTTCCTGAATAATAGAATATATACACTGCTCAAAAAAATAAAGGGAACATTTTGTAACACACAATGTAACTCCAAGTCAATCACACGTCTGTGACATCAAACTGTCCACTTAGGTTGCAACACTGATTGACAGTCGAGTCCACATGCTGCTGTGCAAATGGAATAGACAAGAGGTGGGAAGCATAGGCAGGTAGCAAGACATCCCCAATAAAGGAGTGGTTCTGCAGGTGGTGACCACAGACCACTTCTCAGTTCCTATGCTTTCTGGCTGGTGGTTTGGTCACTTTTGAATGCTGGCGGTGCTGTCACTCTAGTGGTAGCATGATACGGAGTCTACAACCCACACAAGTGGCTCAGGTAGTGCAGCTCATCCAGGACGGAACATCAATGCGAGCTGTGGCAAGAAGGTTTGCTGTGTGTGTCAATGTAGTGTCCAGAGCATGGAGGCGCTACCAGGAGACAGGCCAGTACATCAGGAGACGTGGAGGAGGCTGTAGGAGGACAACAACCCAGCAGCAGGACCGCTACCTCCGCCTTTGTGCAAGGAGGGACAGGAGGAGCACTGCCAGAGCCTTGCAAAATGACCTCCACCGGGCCAAAAATGTGCATGTGGCTGCTCAAACGGTCAGAAACAGACTCCATGAGGGTGGTATGAGGGCCTGACATCCACAGGTGGGGGTTGTGCTTACAGCCCAACACCGTGCAGGACGTTTGGCATTTGCCAGAGAACACCAAGTTTGGCAGCTTCGCCACTGGCACCCTGTGCTCTTCACAGTTGAAAGCAGGTTCACACTGAGCACATGTGACAGACGTGACAGGGTGCGGAGAAGCCGTGGAGAACGTTCTGCTGCCTGCAACATCGTCCAGCATGACCGGTTTGGCAGTGGGTCAGTAAAGGTGTGGGGTGGCATTTCTTTAGGGGGCCCACACAGCCCTCCATGTGCTCGCCAGAGGTAGACTGACTGCCATTAGGTACCGAGAGGAGATCCTCAGACCCCTTATGAGACCATATGCTGGTGCGGTTGGCCCTGGGTTCCTCCTAATGCAAGACAATGCTAGACCTCATGTGGCTGGAGTGTGTCAGCAGTTCCTGCAAGACGAAGGCATTGATGCTATGGACTGGCCGCCCGTTGCCCAGACCTGAATCCAATTGAGCACATCTGGGACATCATGTCTCGCTCCATCCACCAACGCCACGTTGCACCACAGACTGTCCAGGAGTTGGGGGATGCTTTAGTCCAGGTGTGGGAGGAGATCCCTCAGGAGACCATCCGCCACTTCATCAGGAGCATGCCCAGGTGTTGTAGGGAGGTCATACAGGCACGTGGAGGCCACACACACACTGAGCCTCATTTTGACTTGTTTGAAGGACATTACATCAAAGTTGGATCAGTCTGTAGTGTTGTTTTCCACTTTAATTTTGAGTGTAACTCCAAATCCAGACCTCCATGGGTTAATCAATTTGATTTCCATTGATAATGTTCGTGTGATTTTGTTGTCAGCACATTCAGCTATGTAATGACCACAGTATTTAATAAGAATATTTCATTCATTCAGATCTGGGATGTCTTGTGTTTGTGTTCCCTTTATTTTTTTTGAGCAGTGTACTTTATATCACACACACCCAATATTCCTTTTCTTCAAAAGCTTTGGATTCCCAAACTCTGAGCATATAGAGGGACAAGCTTTATTTAGAAAATAGCATGTGAATATATAAAAACAAACTTTATTGGCGTAAACGTGTTCAAAGTGCTCAAAGCAAAGGGCTTCTCCAACACCATATACCTTTGTGTATTTGTATTGTAAAGGCATCGCTATGTGTCCCTTTACTATGTATTGCCAAATAAAAGGCACAATTAAACCAAAATGCTGTATACGCTCGGCGTACGTTTTACCCTTCCAACACATCAGAGGTTATTCACAAAGTGCCGGTGTTAGCCGGTGTTGCAAACATCGAGGGATGTCACCGGTATTGCAGCGCCAAAGGCAAAATCCAAGAGCAATAAGGGAAACGGAGCTGCGAAGCTTCTCCTGTTGCTCTTTGGATTTTGCTTTCGTGACATGCCAGGGTTTGCAACAACAGCGCTTCGTGAATAACCCTCATTTAATCAACCCAAAGGTTAAATTGGGAGAGGATAATAAAAAAAAAAAAAACACAGCGCAACCATTGCACAACACTGCTGGCTTCTAGCCACACCGCTGATAAAACCAGTAAGGCTGGGTCAGACGAGCGTAGTGTTCACGTCCGTGATTGCGCCTAAAGTACGTCCGTGATAGCATGAAAGTAAGTCCATTGGAGCCTGACACATCAAGTACGTCCGCACTGAACTGCGGATGCACAACGGCCGCGGCAAACGGACGCAGGTTAGGCAGAACGTAATACTTCTAGAACGGACGTGCGGAGTGCGCTGCGTCCACAACGTCTGCATAGCTTTGTGTGTGAGTGATGGAGCATGGTCAGACGGACTGCATTTATACGTCCAGCATTTTTGACGGACAGAATGTTTTTTCATTGTAATTTATTTTCCCCTCCTACATCCGTCAAAAAATAACTTCAGTGAAAAAACGGACTGTGTGACCACTACTGCGTCATCCGTACTGACGATGTCCGTACTGCACGGACGTACAGTCCGTAGAAATCACGCTCGTCTGACCCTAGCCTAAATGCCAGTTCTGCCTGCTTTAGCCGTGGTGTGCAGTGGCTGCACTTTTTATTTTGTTACGGCTAAAGGATTCCGCTCTTATTGTAGTAACAGTAAACACATCGACCCGGGCACGTGGCTCCTGCTCTACATCCTGAGAATTTGCTGTTCAGAACAATGCCGGCCAAGGACATAACTGGCATCCTGTTTCACAACTACATCCCCCATGATGCTCAGCCAGTCTTAGAATGCCCAAGGAATCATGAAAGATGTAGTTCAGGAACAACCGAGACATGCGCGGAAAATAAGAATTTCAAACTTGCCTGAAACATGTCAAAATCTGAATCCTGATAGATGGGATACGGATAAAGGGTGCACGGACGCTGTTGCAACTTACGCAAAGTATAATCATATTTTACTACGAAATCCCTTTTGTTGTTTCCTTCATCAGGTATTTGTAAACGTAGATATTAAGTTAACCCCTTCACTACCATGATCGGATAAAGACGATCAGCGTCAGCAGATACGAGAGCCCGTTATCGTGAAAACATGATGTGGGGCTGTGCTGTAGGATTGCAATCAAATTCTTTTGTTGCAAATGAATTTCGTTTGCTTTTCGGCTCCAGAAGGTGCCCAAACTGTGGACATTATGCCCAAGGTGCCAAAACAGGTTAATATTGGCTAAGCAATGTCCTGACATATGGGACATTACCCAGCCGACACGGAGACAACAGCTGCAGTTCCATTTGGCCAGTAGACGGCGATATCTGCCTGTCACATAGGTTAATACAGTAACGCATGCTTTAGGAATATTCCCAAATATTTATTGTTGTATGATTAAAACAAAAAACACACACTCACACAATCTCTCACGTTCCTGACCATTGCATTTTTGAAAAATCACATCTAGTAACAGAACCCTCATCTAGCGCACACTTAGGACTTAGGCGCATGTGTGGGGTGTGTGTACAGGTGGTGTGTGTACACATCCACACACCCACAAACCAAGCAGAGAGCACTCCATTGCACAAATTATACTATTATTCTTTTTTTCTTGTCCAAATTCCAGAATGAAGGAAGTTCCTCTTACCTGGAGGCTGTTGTTGAGCATGTCAAAGTCGCTGTATCGTCTGATAATCTGCAGACACAAGACACATTGTTTTATGTAGTACAATACCGTCATTCACAGAATATACTCCAAAAATGCTACTTAAATTATGTGTATATTCACTGAGGGACATTTTGAAAAATACCTACTGGTATATCCAGAATCTGCACCTCAGTAACAGCCATTAAAATGTAAGCGTATACCAGTTAACACATTAACGGTTACGTTGGTACCAAGCTCCCCCCCCCCGTTATTATACATTGCGATTTGTTTTTGTGTTATAAATTTTTATTGTTTTTTATCAATTATACATAGTGAAGTATTGACATTCAATATCATGGTAGCACATATAATCCGAATCTCCGTAATATGTAAAAAGTATGCTTAAAAAGGGACACTAAGCAAAAATTCCCCCGTTTTTTAACATTAAAATATACCTAGTCACTCAATAACTAGGTAGGGTTTTTTTATTATATTTTTTTTACTGTAATACTTACCCTAAAATCCACTTGTTTCCAACGGCGTCCTTTTTTTTTTATATACTCACCTCCCTCCTCTTCCGCCCTTCTAAATCAGTAACTTGGCTAATGGTTTACGTGAGAAGTGCGCATGCGCGCCTCTCACGTAAGCCAGCCAATCAGCAGCTAAGCTTCTTCTTGGATTAGTAGCAAGAGGATGCGCGCAACACTAATCCCAGCCGCAGACTATGCTGGCGGCTCGCTCCTGCGACGAGTTGGAGACGTCATTGACGTCTCCTACTCGGCAATAGTCGGCAGAAGCGGGAAATATGAATCCCGCTCTACTGACTGACAGCTGGGAGGGCGGAGAAAACTCCTCCGCGTCTCTCAGCTGTTTCAGCCGATCGGCTGAGGGGAGGGTGGTGGGAAAGGCGAGGGCATACTCAGGGCATCATGACTACCTAAAAAAGCTTAGGTGGTCATGTTGCCTAGAGTATCCCTTTAAGGAATGTGCTAAACGATGGGGGGCTCATCAAATAACCAACATTGCAAACAATACAAACTTTGAGTAACTCAATCTGTGGATTCTCAGGTGTCAACGCATAACGCTTACATAAGTTTCAGGTACACATTGAGATTTGATTTATTTTGGGTTTTTTGTTTGCTATGGGCTAATGGTGATTTTAGGATAGATTATCAAACCAAGTGGCAGATCATGGGTTAATCAGAAGGACATTCTACTTCAAACTACACGTTACATGGTGTCCAGCGATCAGCGGAAAGTTGCTATGAGGGACTCAGAATCCTAGCAGTTGTTTGCTGGTGTCGACCTGCCCATGTCCTGCCAAGTGTACACTGGCACAGCACCGTGCCAAGAAGCCAGACTGGGTGTAGCGCGGCGCTGGTTACTGCGCCGTCCCTTAAAAATAAACAGAATTACCTGCCAGCTGTTTTCCATGGATATTCCCCGCTGGACACGTATGATGTACTCCTGCGGAACACAAACACAACAATTAGTGATCGGTGAGGCTTGAAGTGAAAATACACCCCGTCTCCAAGCAATCCGGCAAGACCGCACATGCGGAGAGGAAAACAAAGGCTGCCGGGTCCAGGCAATGGACATTCTGCTCTGAAAAAATTACCTTACCCCAATCAATAGATCATGGACTTCAGCACATCATCAAATAAAGCAAAAAAAATAAAACGATATATATATATATAATTTTTTGTTGTTTTATATATAATATAAAAAACTAAAAGTTATATATAATTTTTTGTTGTTTTATATGTAATATATAAAACAAAAAATTATATATTATATATAAAACAACAAAAAATATAAAACAAAAAAATATATAATTTTTTGCGGATTTAAAAGACATATATATATATATATATCATTTTCCATGCACATATTATATATATTTATTAAGTGGCATAGAAATTAACAAAAAAAAAAGGCCACTGCTTGCCATATCCATGGGCCAGGTAGCCACCACCTCTGGCTACTAAATTAAATTTCAGGCTCATCCTCTATATGACTTTATGATTTATTAGGTTTCTTTAACCGTCAAGCCCTGATCTTGGCTGCATAAAGATTTTACTTAACTGAACAGATTATGGCAAAAATGACCGAGCAGAGCCAGGTTTTCATACAATTTAGAATTTTCAAGATGCAGTTTTAAAGCAGAGACTGTAACTAAACCCAGAAGCCCTGTAAATCAGAGAACCAGGAATTATAAATGTCAAGAGAATCAAAGGAGATCACGTAACTCTCTTGCTGGAAGAGCTTGAACATTGGCTTAGAAAAAAAAATATATATATATATGTAACTAATATACTGTGTATAATTCCTAGTGTGTCCTTTGAAGGTGGAAGCTCATTTAAGAAGAGCCGCAGCACACCCCACAGCTCCTCATACGTTTTTTTTGTACCCGTTTCACAGTGCAGTAAAAATTATAATGGCAGTTAAGGGAGGCGGCACACGAGCATACAGTACTGCGTCCGTTACGGACGCACTTTTTCACAGGAGATATTGTGAGTACTGCATAAAGTGCGTCCGTAATGTCTGACGTCTCCACACCCTAGGAAAATACATGGCAGCGTTGTTTCTGCGTCCGTTTAGCTTTTTCACGTCGATATTTTTGCGTCCGTGGCTTTATGCTTTGCCCGTTCGTGAACAAGTGCGCAGGGGCTTTGTGTGGCGTGTTTAATTGACTCCTTTATAAAAGCTACGACGGACGTCAAACAGTACGGTCAAACGGACGCAAAATGTATGCTAGTGTGCCGCCAGCCTAAGGACACAAAACATGAATGAATGAATATTGCCAAAGAAAAGCTCATTTATCTCTCAAACAAACCTGAAGAGGGACATGGCTCGGTATTAACCCCTTCGCTACCAAAGCTGTAAACACTGGATGTATAGGTAAATATAGGGGGGGGGGGTCTGTTTTGCCCATAGACTGTTCTTCAGATATAGTTAAAAGTTGAAATTTCCTAATTTAGAATTTTTTATCTCGCACAAATTCACACATTATCAGCACACAGGCAGAAATGGCCTTTTTGTCAAGTATAGTAAATGTGCTGTAAAAATAGATATCAAAATGGTCAGATCTCCTGCTTATGCGGATCTGTAGGGATCATGAAATAATTAGCAATGCAGCTTCCAAAAAAATACCAATATCTGTATGTGCTGCATAATGCCAGTGTATGGCAATTACAGCAACACCTTGTATCTGTATGTGCTGCATAATGCCCGTGTATGGCAATTACAGCAACACCTTGTATCTGTATGTGCTGCATAATGCCTGTGTATGGCAATTACAGCAACACCTTTTTATCTGTATGTGCTGTATAATGCCTGTGTATGGCAATTACAGCAACACCTTGTATCTGTATGTGCTGCATAATGCCTGTGTATGGCAATTACAGCAACACCTTGTATCTGTATGTGCTGCATAATGCCCGTGTATGGCAATTACAGCAACACCTTGTAGCTGTATGTGCTGCATAATGCCTGTGTATGGCAATTACAGCAACACCTTGTATCTGTATCTGTATGTGCTGCATAATGCCTGTGTATGGCAATTACAGCAACACCTTGTATCTGTATGTGCTGTATAATGCCTGTGTATGGCAATTACAGCAACACCTTGTATATGTATGTGCTGCATAATGCCTGTGTATGGCAATTACAGCAACACCTTGTACAGTGGCAATAAAAAGCATGTGAACCCTTTGGGATTACGTGGAGTTTTGCATGAATTGGTCATAAAATGTGCTCTGATGAGGCCTGCTTCCCGGCGTCGGATGCTTACTGACCCTGCGGATCTGGGCACCCCGACCCAGGCTGTGTTGCTGACTGGGGAGATGGTGGGCCCACGTCTCCCGGCCAGTGCTGCTGAGTGTCCCCTGGGGGCAGTGGATGGACCTGCAGGGAGATGGGTCGGCGACTTCCACCCCTTTCCAGAGGTGGTGGAGCTGTGGATTCAGGCCTTAAGGCCTGCTTGATGATTTTATCGGGGGAGGACGAAGATGGTCCGCTGACCAGGGGTGTCATGCGCCGGATGCTCACCGCACTGAAGGATTGCCAGGGAGAGATGGCCCCGAAGATGAGGATGGGATCGGATGCTGCACCACTTGATACGGCGCCGCCACAATCGGACCCTGTGGAGCTAAGCCTGTCGACTACTTACAGCCTCCATATCAAGAAGGTTCACGATGGAGATGAAGCGCCCTCTGATGCGGCGGGCCGTTCTGCCGAGGGGATGGGGCACACACCTCGTTACCACCACGTGGCTCTGATCGCCACCGGTTTGTCCCGAAACCCGCCGAGTAGCTGTACCCTTTATAGAGGACTGCTGTCCACAACGTCGGGAGGTGCTCGTGGCGGAGCGGGTCTGGTACTGGGGGGGCATGAGAGCTCCCTAGACGGGCCTGCAGAGGGCTTCCTCCCCGCATTCCCATGGGACACAGGCTGAAGGGGTGCGTCGTGTCTACCTGCTGCCTTATGCCCAACAGTATAACGAACCGTTACGTTTATTCACTGTACATCCTCTGAAATTCTCCCTCATCTGCAAGTTACACGTTGTCGACAATTTTGGTTTTCAGCACTGCTTATGGCTTTTTTCTGTGGATCCCCCCCCTATTGATATGTTCCGCTGAGACCCCCTATCTGGGGATGCTTATTAATTTCCTTATGCTGTACCTATGATGACAGTTTTGAAGGGCCCTCACTTTGCTATATATCTGTCGACTTTTCGAATTTTACTGGCGAGTTTTTCTCCCCACCTGACCTTTTTTTTTTTTTTATCCTTAGCCGTTTTACTTTGAGGACTCTGATTTCTGTTGTTACCCCCCCTTTTTTTTGCGATATTTGGCAGTTGCCTTATGAGACTCACCCATGTTTTACCCCACCCCCCATATCCCCTGTACGCATTATTGGTACCGATGTAACTTTGATGTTTCCATCTATCTTGCTGTTTGATGTATTGATGGCATATTTTCTAAATAAAAACCTTAAATTAGAGGGGGAAAAAAAAATGTGCTCTGATCTTCATCTTAGGCTGGGGTCAGACCAGCGCACTTTTAACGTGCGTTCTGGCGCACATAATTACGGCCGCACTAGCAGCAGATGACGGGCAATGACGGCCAATATACGATGTACGGCCGCACAAAAGTCCGGCCGTGCAACGCAAGTGGAATTTGAACGCATTTTTCTGAGAACGCTGAACCGCTAGTACTGACGTACTGAGTGCGCAGCTGCGGCATAGCGGCGTGTGTGCGTGATTAGGAGACGTCAGACGCTGCTAATGTCCAGCCTACATAACGTCCAGACGCAAAAAGAGTTTTATTGACGATTCCGTGGAAAAAATACGTCAATGCGTTCGGACGCACTTTTTCACGTTCGCGGGGAAAAATGCTTTCGTCTGACCCTAGCCTAAGTCACAACAATTTGAAAAACACAGTCTGCTTAATATAATACAACACAAACATTATAGGTTTTCATGTGTTTATTGAACATAACATGTAAACGTTCACAGTGCAGGGTGGAAAAAGTATGTGAACCCCAAGCCTAATGACTTCACCAAGAGCTAATTGGAGCCAGGAGTGAGCCAACCTTGAGTCCAATCAGTGTGATATTATTGGATGTGTTGCTGAAAGCTGTCCTGCCCTTTAAAAACACACACCAGTTTTGGGTTTACTGGTTTCAAGAAGCACTGCCTGATGTGAACCATGCCTCGCAGAAAAGAGCTCTCAGGAGACCTACGATCAAGAATTGTTGACTTGCATGAAGCTGGAAAGGTTTACAAAAATCTCCAAAAGCCTTGATGTTCATGTGTCCACAGTAAGACAGACTGTCTACAAATGGAGAAAGTTCAGCACTGTTGCTACTCTCCCTAGGCGTGGTCGTCCTGTAAAGATGACTGCAAGAGCACAGCGCAGAATGCTTAATGAGGTAAAGAAGAATCCTAGAGTGTCAGCTAAAGGCTTACAGAAATCTCTGGCACATGATAACATTTTTGTTGACACATCTACAATAAGGAAAACATTAAACAAGAATGAAGTACATGGGAGGACACCACGGAGGAAGCCATTGCTGTCCAAAAAAAAAATTGCAGCACGTTTGAAGTTTGCAAAAGAGCACCTGGATGTTCCACTGCAGTACTGGCAAAATATTCTGTGGACAGATGAAACCAAAATTGAGTTGTTTGGAAAAAACACACAACACTGTGTGGAGAAAAAAAATAGGCACAGCACCCCAACATCAAAACCTCATCCCCACTGTAAAACATGGCGGAGGGAACATCATGGTTTGGGGCTGCTTTGCTGCCTCAGGGCCTGGACGGATTGTTGTCATTGATGATAAACGCTGGAATTCATTTTTCCAAGACATTTTGAAGGAAAATGTAAGACCATCTGTCTGCCAACTGAAGCTCCGCAGAGGATGGGTGATGCAACAGGACAATGACCCAAAGCATACAAGTAATTCAACAAAAGAATGGCTTCAACAAAACAAAATACGCCTTCTGGAGTGGCCCAGTCAGAGTCCTGACCTCAACCCGATTGAAATGCTGTGGCATGACCTTAAGAGAGCGATTCACACCAGACATCCCAAGAATATTGCTACACTGAAACAGTTTTGTGAAGAGGAGTGGTCCAATATTACTCCAGATCGTTGTGCAGGTCTGATCTGCAACTACAGGAAACGTTTGGTTGAGGTTATTGCTGCCAAAGGAGGGTCAACCAGTTATTAAGTCCAAAGGTTCACATACTTTTTCCACTCTGCACTGTGAATGTTTACATGTTCTGTTCAATAAAAACATGAAAACATATGTTTGTGTTGTATTATTTTAAGCAGACTGTGTTTTTCAAATTGTTGTGACTTAGATGAAGATCAGAGCACATTTTTTATGACCAATTCATGCAAAACTCCACGTAATCCCATAGGGTTCACATACTTTTTATTGCCACTGTATCTGTATGTGCTGCATAATGCCTATGTATGGCAGTTACAGCAAAACCTTGTATCTGTTCCGTGTAAGGGATTATTTGGCATTATAACCCCCTGAATTGTATCCCTGTACAGTGGTGAGTCATCCCAGAGCTCTCCCTGTATTCTGCCCTCTCCCTGGCTGCTGTTGTGGCCAAGTAAAGGCTCTACCATTTTTGTTACAGTGAGGGTGGGGGCTGCTCCTTGGAGCTTCTTCGGCAAATTGTGTTTTATATGCCAATCTTTCGTTTTCATTGCATTACTTACAATGCAAAATCTAGTATACATAATTTTGGTAGTTAAGTGGTTAACCAAGGAGTAGCCTTTGAACCAGCAACAGAACAAGACCCAAAAATTCGAACTTTTTAATTAAAAGATCGCTTCTAGCTGTCAATCAGTATGAGGAGCATCACTCCCCTGCTAGGGTGACTGCCTAAAGCATACATTTTTGAAGCCCATCATTTGACAGCCGATCGAAATGAATCAATTTAATAAATTCATGTACGCCATCAAAATTACGCCAAGAACGTCCCAGGACATACTTGAAAACGAGAGAAATCTCAATGTATCCTTCCTGGTAAAATACTTTCTCAAAAAAGAAAAATTTTAAAAAAACAAATGACGCTGCCGTTTTACTTTATGTGTGACCGAGCAGACCCGGAGGATGTTCAGCCTGGCTACCAACTACAGCATCGGCTTGCTGGTTAGTGAATAAACCCCTGAGGAAGGGGGGAGTGCTGACAAAGAGTTTTAAAAAGAAAAATACATTGATTATAAAAAAAAAAAATGCTAAGATTACAAGATTCTCCGGTTCCTGGCATCAAGGAAAACCACGTTTGGAATCCGAGCAGGAAATGTTTAGTCACCAAGACTCCATGAAAGGAATGTTAAAAAATAAAGGAAACATAAATCTGTCCAAAAACACATGAGGCGACATATCGTTCTCTGGCCAGTGCTACGTGCCGGTCAGTCTGAGTTGTTTATGGTTGTTGAATTCAAGAAGACGGTTTGGAAATTGTACCAAACACCCCCCCCCCCTTTAATCGGCAGTAGCAGTCGGACAGAGCTAGGCGGCCATGATTCTATTTTTTATTCGACTTGCAATACTATGTTACTCTCACGTATAGTATATTCAGCCGCAGGCTTTGTTAACACGGAATTTGTCGTCCGTATTTGAACTGGGACAAGCTTTCCAGTAGGGAGCTTTATGTATCCCAGATCCAATCTGAGTCTTTCAAGAGTCGGATACGAGTCCCAATCTGATACAGGACTCTCTCGCTTCCTCAGCAGCCAATCCTAGTGCCGGCTGTGAGGGAGTGCGCGTGGCTTACTGTAGATACTCGAGTATGTCTCGCTGATGTGAGTGCGGGCTCCCTGATGCTTGCAAACACTTCAGGAACTCCCGGATTCGGGAGAGGTGGGATCCATCACGGCCAGAGGGCACACTCTGTTTAAGCCAATCATTCACCACGCTCGCCTCCGCCAGCCATCTAAATCGCTAGTAAAGAAGACGGATGGCCGGCGGCTTCATACTTGGTAACAACTGCAATCATTCTAGAGCAGAGCACCCTGGCCTGAGGGGGAGCCTGACTGTGTAAAGAGAACCTGGAAGGATTTTAATTGTTTACCGATACAGTAACATTTTGTTCCTCGCGTTATATTCGAGTTTTGAGTATTAAGTCTCACTTCCATAATAAATCTCTATCCATCGCGTTATATTCGGGTCATGCTATACTCTAGTATCTACGGTACTTGCCGACGGGAAACCCATGCCCCGGCTGCACCGCTCTAACCGGGACTCTATTGCAGCCAATAGAATGAGGGCAGAGACTCGGGAAAGCTCTACTAACCGGTATCTACTTTTGACACGTTTTACGCTCGCGAATGAACCCCTAGTTAGCCACCATCAAAACTGCAGGCACGCGGAGGCCTGTGGGTGCATGCTGGGTAATAATACCAGAGAAAGTACATGGGACGCACAAAGCGATTCATCAACTATTAGGAGTGGAGGCTAAAAATGCCTTAAAAACGCCTACAATGTGGCTCCCATCATCACACGGGACGTGGGTCAGAGTTGAAAGCGATTACTTAGAAGCAGTGAAAATTCAGCGGGTTGCACATTGTTATTTTACTGAAATTAGATGCAGCAGTGACTGGCTTGGGGGGGGGCATCCTTAAATAAGCAACCCCCCCCCCACAACCCCCACGGTGCAGGAATGTGGTTTGAAGTTGAAGGAATCCTTAGAAAGTGATTTAAGATTAAATGCCGGCTCTGGATCAAAGAGGGAAGAAGCGTGCTTTCCATAAGCTCTGCACATGCAGCGCCCCGTGCACACGGTCCTCTCTTCCCACCCAAATCAAAATAAGCTTTATTGGCAGGACCAAATACATTTTAGCATTGCCAAAGCATATGGGGAGGAGGGGGGTAGTGGGACATATATATGGGGGGGAATGGGCAAGTCCATGGACCGCAGGGGTAAGGGATAATGTGAAGGGGGATTTATAAGTCCAGGATCTCTCATGTTCCTCTCAGTCTGTGACATTCTGCGACGTATTGGGCAGATATTTTCACCGCCGGCTCCTCTTCTCCCAGTATGATGTGGAGTTTCCTCGTCTCTTCTATAGAGGTGAAGTACGGGATGAGAGCGGAGAGTCTCTGGAAGTGAGTTTCCCTCAGTGCTGAGTACTTGGGGCACTGTAGGAGGAAGTGGACCTCATCTTCCAGGGCCTCCTGGTCACAATGCTGGCACAGTCTATTCTCCCTGGGCTTGTAGGTCTGTCTATGCCGCCCTGATTCAATTTCTGTAACTCCGTCTTTGAGCCCTCGAGGAGTTAACTTATCCAGGTTAGGCTAACTTTGTGGGCAACAAAGTATCATGGAACTAGTAGTTTGGAAACATCTGGGATGCCTTGGTGAGCCATGAATGGTTTATTAGGTGAGCGGTCGGATAAGGCAGGGGGCACACGAGGCATTTTTTAGTGCGCACTAACGCGCATTACTAACACGCGTCACAGCATATAATTACGCATAACGCTAAGACCACACGCATAACGCGCGCTGAAGACGTCTGTCTTGAAAACACCAAGGCTGTTGCGCTAACATTGACGCGACATCGGGCGTCAAACGTAGCGCGCATGCGCACTTGAACGGCTTTTTTTTTTTCCCCCATTCAACTCAAATTCAGTTTTTTACAACGTGCGTCAAAAATAACGCATTGTCTGGCCTCTACCATCTCTTCCGTCATTTTTAACGCATGGGTGCGTCGTTTTCAACGCACGTTAGTGTGCACTAAAAAACGCCTCGTGTGCACCCGGCCTAAGAGATCCTCTTTGATCATAGAACAGTAACGTTGCGCCCATTAAAAGGCATTACATAGTGATGTGTGGTTGCAAATATGGTCCCCCCCCCCAACACATTTTGGAACTACATCTCCCATGATACTCAGCCTCTCACTAGCTTGGAGAGGAGGCTCAAGGGAAATGTAGTTCCAAAACATCTGTATGGCTAAGGTTGCTGACCCCGGGTTTAGAGACTCACTGCTGGGAGTTTTATTGCTGTTTTATAGATATCATGTTGCATTTGTTGTTGCGATAAGAAGGTTTGACCCTTTTCACCCCTGTGTTTGCATCAGACAAGCTGAAACGTGGCTCAGTCCCTTCCTTGTTGCTGGCAAAGGCCAGGGTTTCCCAAACCTGTCCTCAGGACCCTCTAACAGGCCAGGTTTTATGGATCACCTTGGGGAAATGCAGACTGAATCCTGCAATCACTGAGCAGCAAATCATATCACCCGTGCTTCAGATATCCTGCAAACCTGGCGAGGCGGAGGGTCCTGAGGGCCAGGGTTGGGAAACACTGCTGTAAAGAGACATATACGCAAGTACTGGATTCCTTAACATTTTATAGTCCTGATGATATTATGTATTAGTCGGTTTGGCTTATCTAGGTTTTTCACGTTGCGTTTGCACATCACGCGCTCACTGAAGGCTTTAGTTGAAGGCCTTAGAAGTGGGATCTCAAACTCTGGTCCGCAAGACGCTTATAGCCTACAATTCCCAGAATTCCTTGAAAACAAAAGATGGCCAGATGATCGTCGGATGTGTAGTTCAGGACCATCTAGGGGTGGTGGGTAAGAGTTTGAGATCCCTGGCCTCTTCGATTGTAAGCTCTCGAGCAGGGTCCTCTCTCATACATGTTAAACACACAGGACAGTAGATTTGTTATTCTGTCTCACCCATTGTACAGCGCTACGGAACCTGTTAGCTCTTTATTATTATTGTCAACCTTTATATTAGCACCAACAGTTTCCGCAGCGCTGTACAATAACCAAAGGGAAAGAGATATAGATAGACAGACATATGATGGAAACAAGAGGTGTAGAGGGCCCTGCTCATAGGAGCTTATGATCTAAAATTTTTTAACTTTAGATGTTTTAGAACTACATTTCCCATGATCCTCATTCGTCCCTAAAGCCAAGTAAACAGATCACCTTTACTTGTCACATAGTGGAGGAACAGAACTACTCAAAAAGGTAAACGGGCCAAAGAAAAGGACACATGGCGACGGCAGAATATCTTGGCGCCGACTGCGCAGATTAGGTCTTATCTGGCTTTTCTAAGAAACGCATCTACCAATATGCTCACTCAGATGACACGGGTCAATCGCAAACATCAGGTAATTGATTGACAGATTGAGATCAGAATTAGGAGCAAGCAGAAAACAGAAGCTAATTACAAATACCTGCGGCAGGGCTGTCAAACTGACGGCAGATGTTGATGCCTACAATACCCAGAAATCTTTCAATGCAATAGATATCCAGGGAATCATGGGAGTTGTGGTTCAAAAACATCTGGGGGTGGGGGGGGAAGCTTGACAGTCATGATCTACAGGTCTGTGTCAAATAATCCATATATGTAGGAGCCATTAAAAAAAGTAAAAAAGCATTATGTTTCGTTTGTTTTTTTTATTCCTCTGAAAGTATTTTAAGAGCCAACACGAACATTTTTTGCACGTTTTTACAAGCCTGCCTTCCTGAAAGTGATATCAGACAAAGAATAGCACTCGGCGCATGTCAATGTACCTGTCGAAAAGCATAAAACATGCGAGAACGTTCTGTAGTTGCCAATACCTTCTATTGTTGTTATGTAGCGAGTTGCAATACTGTGTAGCAGCCGGCAGGAAAAACCTAGCGGCCAACTATACATTATAGAGAGTCAAGGGAAATGCTTTACGTTGATTTATGCATAAAAACACATACAGTTAGGAGTCAGTAATGATCGCAAGGGGCCGTTTGCTGTATCGATCGAGCCATAGTGTGTCGCTGCATGACGTTATTTTTATTTACTGCCGTCGCATTTCTATGTTTATCATTATTTAGGTTTAACTAGTGGATTTGGGGTTTGCGCCCCTCTCATATGGAAGTTTGTATTTGAGTTGAAGGCAGCAATAGTACATGGTCAATAATGGGGGCCCCCTAGAGCAGCGGTTCCCAACTCTGGTCCTCCGGTCCCCCCCTTAGGCTAGGGTCAGACTGAGGCAGTGCGAACGCGCGTTCTGGCGCACTTAATCACGGCCGCACTAGCAGCAGATGCCGGGCAATGACGGCCAATATACAAAGTACGGTCGCACAAAAGTCCGGCTGCGCAACGCAAGTGGAAAATGAACGCATTTTTTCGAGAACGTTAAACCACTAGTACTGACGTACAGAGTGCGCTGCGTCCGCTAGCGGCGTGTGTGTGTGAATTGGAGACATCAGACGCTGCTAATGTCCGGCCAACATAACGTCCAGATGCACAAAGTGTTTTATTGAAGATCCGTACAAAATCACGGATGAAACTGCGCATAGTATGACCGCTATCGCGTATTCCGTGAAAAAATACGTCCATTCTTCGAACGCACATTTTCACGGACAACGTGAAAAATGCGTTAGTCTGACCCTAGCCTTAACAGGCCAGGTTTGCAGGATATGTGAAGCACAGCACAGGTGATATGATTTGCTGCTCGGTGATTGCACAATTCAGTCTGCATTTCCCCCAAGGTATTCCTTAAAATCTGGTCTGTTAGGGGGACTTGAGGACCAGGGTTTGGAACCACTGCCCTAAAACACAGGTCAGCAGCTTTGCCCCCCACCCAGATGTTTTGCAACTACATCTCCCATGATGCACAGCCATTCAATAGGATGGCTGAGCACCATGGGAGCTTTAGTTTCCAAATTCTGCAGGGCCAAGGTTACCCATGCCCTAGAGGTTTGCCTGGGCATTGGAAGGTGAGCTGACACTTCAACGACTGCTACAAGGCTCCTGTGAAGCGGTCTTGGTTTGTTTTGTGCCGAATATGCCGATCATGTCACCGTGTAAGCACATTGGCAGTGTGAACACGAGATTAATTCATAAAGATTTAATTGCACGAGCTGTGATGGGGATAAATGCATTGTGTACTGGCAAATTGAAAGCGAAATACGGTGCAATTCGGCAGCAGCGAAATCGTCCAATAGAGAAGTAATCTAAATCACAAAACGCCAAACTGCACCGAAGTGTCAATGAAATGACCCGATTTTCAGTTCCACCGGTTTAAACAGGAGAATCCCATAGGTTTCAATGCCAAAAATCTAAATAAAAAAAAACTTTTATTCTTTTTATTTTCAACAATAGCTTTTTCTATTTATTTTTTTTAAGAAAACTTTTGGGGGTGGGGGGGGGGGGTTTTACAAAAATTTGGCTTCCAAATTATTTTTTATTACGGTAAGCTTTTTTTAAAATTCTGTAACAGACGTTTTTATTATTATTTAAAGGACCTTTTCTATAATTTAGACACATTTTATTGCCTTTTTATTAGTTTAAACAGCTATTAGAAGAATAAGAGAGTTCTTTTTCGCAGTTCAGTGGATTTTGCCAAGGCCAATCCGCCAAACTTTCATGAGGCTTCGGCGACTCCATCTTCGCCACAATATGGTGACTCTACGGGCGAAGAGTGAATTCACCATGGTTTTGGCGAAATAGAAATCATTGACGTGCACCGATCTATTTATTTGCACAGGATTTTACCAGGAAGGATACATTGATATTTCTCTTGTTTTCAAGTACTTTGTGAATAACCCCTATAGCATTAACAGATCACATTTGTTTTAGTGCTTCTATATATATATATATATATATATATATAACCAGTGGCAACCTGCACATTCCACAGTGCAATATTGTTGCCTGGGTGCACAAATCCAAAAAAATGTGGTATGGAAATCTTCAAGTATAGGACGCACTCCAGGACTTAGGTCATAGAATAAAAATCGATGATTTATTGAGTATGCATTAAAATAATGTGCCCAATGGCACCAGCCGACGTGTCGGCCCTCACAGGGGCCTTTACCTTGATATATATATATTATTATTTATTGGATTTTTTTTAAATACAAAAAAAACCTTAATTATAAGCACACTAAAGGCTTAAGTCATCATATTAATTTCTGACGTGCGAGGACCGGGGCCTGTTTCTATTCGTCGGCTGCCAGTAGTGAAAGGAGAATGACATTTTGGAGAGATGGTGTGCGACGGGCAAGAAAAAGCAAGCACGCGAGGATCATTCCTGCAGCTCGACGCGACGGCAGAATGCTTTCGGCAACATGTTTGTGATTAATAAACAGAATTTCGACTGTGTAACATCTGTCTTGAAATGGCAGGGAAGCAAAAAAGGATGAAAAGACTCCCGTATCGCTGACGGCGGGATTCACGATTCATTAAAGAGCAGATTTGCTATTCATTAGCCCTTTGGAAGCCGATAACAATATCCACTGTGAATGGAAACAAAAATAAACTGATACACAGAGGAATACGGCGCTGTCGGAGACTCCAATGTTTAATCCAATTTACATTCAATCACGACGTAAACTCTGGCAGTTTATTCATATTCAAACTAACCCCTTCACTACCAATGAAAGTCATGTAGTTTCATGACTTTCCATGAAACTACTCTCAGAACCCGGTGGTTTTATAGAAAATTACTTTCTATTGCCCGCATAGTAAATGTCGTGCACGGTGTATGTTCCCGGCAAGCCCTATGTGACAGAGGGCTCCCTCTGCTGGCCAGAAAATGCTATTACATGTCCTGTAGAGCTTGGGATCCGTGCTTTCTTTAAAGAAAAGACAAATATCAAAGCTTTTCAAAGAATGTCAACCCATCGGCCGTCATGTGTGATGCGATGGAATTTGAGGGACATGCTCTGGAGCCCATTCGCAAATTAATTTGGTTCGCAATAAAGAAACTTCCTTTGCCTCACCACCAAAAATCAGACCAGATCGAGAATACCGAATCTAGGGCTCCTGCAGAAGCTGAAGATCGAGTACGCTTGATCATGGTAGTGATGGGGTTAACCAGTGATGCAGCATTCCTATTCGTTTTATTAGTATTAGGTATATACAGATTTAAGGAGGTTCTGTCACTGCACGCAGAATTCATTCATTGCACCGAGCAAAACGACCTGTATTCAACGTTTTTTTAATTGAAGCGGTTTTCTTCTAAAATCAAGAATAAATATGCACTGAATGATGTCACCGCTCTCCAAGTTATTATAACAAGAATAAATATGGACTGAATGATGTCACCGCTCTCTCCAAACCATTATAACAAGAATAAATATGCACTGAATGATGTCACCGCTCTCTCCAAACCATTATAACAAGAATAAATATGGACTGAATGATGTCACCGCTCTCTCCAAACCATTATAACAAGAATAAATATGCACTGAATGATGTCACCGCTCTCTCCAAACCATTATAACAAGAATAAATATGCACTGAATGATGTCACCGCTCTCTCCAAACCATTATAACAAGAATAAATATGCACTGAATGATGTCACCGCTCTCTCCAAACCATTATAACAAGAATAAATATGCACTGAATGATGTCACCGCTCTCTCCAAGCCATTATAACAAGAATAAATATGGACTGAATGAGGTCACCGCTCTGTCCAAACCATTATAATAAGAATAAATATGCACTGAATGATGTCACCGCTCTCTCCAAACCATTATAACAAGAATAAATATGCACTGAATGAGGTCACCGCTCTGTCCAAACCATTATGGCAAGAATAAATATGCACTGAATGAGGTCACCGCTCTGACCAAGCCATTATTATTGCATCGTATATTCCCTCCAGCACAGGCCTAGTCCCTCCTTTGAGTCCCCCCACCACCACAGTTGTCAGAGAGGAGGCAGTGTTACACTATCCACCGACAGTGTTGAGCTTCTCATTGGGAACTATTATAAGGTATTCTCCACCAACAAAGGAAGAAGGTATACAAGATGTGTAGGATGACTCTGAGGAGGAACCAGGCCGTGAAACACCGTGCAATTATAATAGCTTGCCCCGGCTGAACAGCGCAGTGACTACAGAGGTGAATCGGGGGGGGGGGGGTTACAAATCTTGTCGTTGGGTGTTTAAATCATGGTTTCCCTGTCAGGATACACACACGTAGCAGGAGGCACTCAGTCTTATAAAATAAGGTACCAAGTTTATTTAGTCCATAGAACAACCACGTTTCGGGCCCTAGAAGCGTTTATAAAGGCCTCTGGGGGGGGGGTCGAAACATCAGTTTTTATATGGATTATATAAACTTTGGACCTTTTTTTATAAAAGACCCTGAGTGCCTCCTGCTACCCATTTTTTCGATTTCACATTTCGGGAAGTTTGCACCGGGCAATATCAACTGGGCGAGGAGCATGCTCAATGGAATTGGGAAACGAGATATATATATATATATATATCACGAGTATAGCAGTACATAGCGATACCTTTTTTTATTGGACTAAAGTTACATTTAAAAGACAAGCTTTCGAGAGCGTAACTTCTCTTCTTCAGGTCTGGAAACTTCCTGATCAGTAATCTTAGAATTGAACATTAAGAGGCACATGGGTGGGGGTTAGAGGTCATAAATGGTGAGAGTCAAAATGGGAAAACACATGAGCGATCTTAGGCCCATGAAACAACAGTGATACAAAATTTATAGGGATGCACCGATACCACTTTAAGACCGAGTACGAGTACCGATACTTTTTAAAAGTACTCACCGATACCGAGTACCGATACTTTTATTTAATGTCATGTGACGCTTTCCAATAGGAACAGACCTCATAAAAATTTATATGAGATTGACCGCAGCTCACATGGATATGTCCCCCAGGTCTCATGGATATGTCCCCCAGGTCTCATGGATTGGCCCCCAGGTCTCATGGATTGGCCCCCAGGTCTCATGGATTGGCCCCCAGGTCTCATGGATTGGCCCCCAGGTCTCATGGATTGGCCCCCAGGTCTCATGGATTGGCCCCCAGGTCTCATGGATTGGCCCCCAGGTCTCATGGATTGGCCCCCAGGTCTCATGGATTGGCCCCCAGGTCTCATGGATTGGCCCCCAGGTCTCATGGATTGGCCCCCAGGTCTCATGGATTTGCCCCCAGGTCTCATGGATTTGCCCCCAGTCTCATGAATTGGCCCCCAGGTCTCATGGATTGGCCCCAGCTCTCATGGATTGGCCCCCAGCTCGAACGCTGGCCGTGTGCATGTAAAGCACGCGGCCAGCGTTCCCCTCCGGCGCGCCAAATACTCACCCTTCCTGAAGTTCCGGTCGCTGGACAGTGATGCGGTCACGTGGCCGCCGGGCGCATCTGTGACGCTGCCTCCAGCCGAGAGGCAGCGTCACAGGAGCGCCCAGTGGCCGCAGGAACGCATCACTGCCCAGCGACCGGAACTTCAGGAAGGGTGAGTATTTGGCGCGCCGGAGGGGAACGCTGGCCGCGTGCTTTACATGCACGCGGCCAGCTTCCCCAGCCCCGCGGATACCGGCAAGCCGGCCCAGCGCCGGCTTCCGGTATCGGCGGGATGTATCGGGCCGTTTGCACGAGTAACAAGTACTCATGCAAACGGCAATATCGGCCCCGATACCGATACTAGTATCGGTGCATCCCTAAAAATTTATTTATTTATAAAGGATTTTACCAGGAAGGATACATTGAGATTTCTCTCGTTTTCAAGTACGTCCTGGGTTCAAGAGCATTGAATTAACAAAATAACATTGATAAGATCATGACAACTTGAAAGAAAAAAAGAAAAAAAAAAATCAATCAGTGAAGGCTGAAAAAGACACAAAAAAATAAAGAGAAAAACAGAAAAAGGTTATAGCTCGTTTTTTACGCTCGATGAAATAATGCGATTCCTAGGGAAATGACAGTTCCTCTTTAAGAGATTACAAAAAAAATAAAAATCCAAGTTACTGATTCCCATCGAGCCTGAGACCTGTACACGATTATTCAAAGGTTAATGACCCTTCCACAATAAAAATGGAAAGCATAGGAAAAAAAAAGAAAAAATGGAAAGGAGTGAGAGAAAAACACAAGCATTGTAACCGAATCAAACAAGAAATAGTAGAAGACGCTGCGGTCACCCACAAAACGAAGGCGGGTGGAGTGACCGTATCACACGGTATCATGAGACGTCTCCACTCACCCATCAGCATCCCGAGGCATGCTGGACCTGTAACTGCAAGCCTAATAACACCAAAGTTTTGTGATCGTGTATTTTAAAAAGTATTATACGCCACGCAATGAATCAATGGAGAACGGCAGAGGAACAGCAGACATTAGACTGAAATAACCCAACTTTAAAGGGCCACTACCACCAAAAAATGAAATGCCCTTGTGTTTATTTAGTCTAGGGTCAGACGAACGCATTTTTCGCGTCATCCGTGAAAAAGTGCGTTCGAACGAATGGACTATTTTTTCACGGAATACGCGATAGCGGTCATAATATGCGCATTTTCGTCCGTGATTTTGTACGGGTCATCAATAAAACACTTTTTGCGTCTGGACGTGATGTTGGCCGGACATTAGCAGCGTCTGACGTCTCCTAATCACGCACACACGCCGCTAGCGGACGCAGCGCACTCTGTACGTCAGTACTAGCGGTATCACGTTCTCGAAAAAATGCGTTTGTTTGCCGCTTGCGTTGCGCGGACCCACTTTCGTGCGGCCGTACTTCGTATATTGCCCGTCATTTGCTGCTACTACGGCCGTGATAAAGTGCGGCTGCACGCGCGACCACACTGCATTCATCTGACCCTAGCCTTAATGATGCCGATATCTTACATGTGCTAAAAAAAAAAACAAAAAAAAATGAATTTTACACTTGGGACGATGAATTCACAAACTCCCCCATTACATCATAGGCCAAACATTTACTACAAGAAACGTATGGATCTGGTAAAGGAGTGAACAGTTTGGAAAGCACAACATGTAGATTGAATTTAGATTCCCTCCTGATGATGCAAAAGTGCAACAACATTTTGTCATTGACATAAGCAACATCACGGAGACTCCCCAGGCTGTTCCTTTTGTACGAGACAGTGAACATCGGCTGTTCTATCCAGTGATGCGGTGCCTATACAGATGTCTTTTAAAACACACATGCTGTTTTACACACTTATTTTCATACATTGTGTACTAATTCCTTAGGGAGTTGTTCCTTGTTTTTTATACATATGTAATAAATGGGTCACAGTTTTACGCTATGAAGCGTTTGTACGTTTTATGTTTATAACAGTTATACCAGGAGGTTCCGCTGTTTATACACCAGGAGGTTCCATTGTTGTACCATTGATTTATGTAAGTTTATTTGTTGCTGGTGTTACCACTGCATGCTGAAATTATCGTTTGGTTTTATACTTAAAGCACTGGTTGTGGGGGGTGCTGTGAGCTGCGGTGATTGGTTCTGTGGGGGGTGCTGTGAGCTGCGGTGATTGGTTCTGTGGGGGGTGCTGTGAGCTGCGGTGATTGGTTCTGTGGGGGGTGCTGTGAGCTGCGGTGATTGGTTCTGTGGGGGGTGCTGTGAGCTGCGGTGATTGGTTCTGTGGGGGGTGCTGTGAGCTGCGGTGATTGGTTCTGTGGGGGGTGCTGTGAGCTGCGGTGATTCGTTCTGTGGGGGGTGCTGTGAGCTGCGGTGATTAGTTTTGGATATCTCACACACTACCTCTTTTGTTGTTCTAAGCTACAGAGCTACAGGTGGAAAGGTCAACTCGTCTGGCTTGAAATATATATATTTTTTATTCTTCGAGCCAGGCAATCGGCAATTTGCACCTGCAGCAGAGACACAGGTCCAGCGCGTGGACGACCACTCGGAGGTGTATAAAGCATTGTTTCTCGATCGGATAAGCAAATGGGAAAAGCAGGCGGCGTGACGGGCGACGTCTGTTGCGCAGAGTAAATTTTTGGCCTTGCTAGTAGCTCAGGACTCAAAATATTCAGCCCTCTACAAGTACATATTGATAAAAGTCCTGCGTGTCAGACTGAGACATTGACCGTGGATTTAAGTTAATGTTTTTGTTACAGTGAATTAAAGTCCTCTCCGTGCTCCCCGTCCGCAGCACAGATCTACAGCTCGAGCGACTTTTGAATTACAAAATCCAACATAAAAATTTCACACCTGACCCCATGTGAGGACGACGAAATTATTAAAAATATAAAATGCCCATCAGGCTGTGTGTATAAGATGGGTATGAAACACTATTGAGTTTTGTGTTTAGGTTCGGGGTCTCATCGCTAAGATATCTCTTTATTATAAGCAAATATTCCAAAATAGCTTTTGGTCCCAAAGATTTCGGATAAAGGATTCTCAACTTGTGCTAGGAGAGGCTTACATACCGACGCATGCCCGGCTTTATTCTCCTAAAAAGATTTCGTACATTGTTTAATTTATCAGTACATTCAATCTGGATACATGCAGGGTTATTCAAAGAGCTCCGAATTGTGGCCAAAAGGTAGCCGAACGCTGAAATTCAGCGTACGGTTACCTTTCCTGGCCATTCGGCTATTCAGAGAGCAGGCAATTCGCCAAATCCTGGCGAATTGCCTGCACATACGGTGCCTGTTCGAGGGCAGTGAAATCCCCATTAGAGAAGCAATGCTTCGTCTATTCAGAGAACAAAAACCAGCAGTGAAAAGTTGCCGAGTTTCCCTGGTGTTCGGTGGTTTCATTCGACAGGTTTATTAAGGCGAATCCCATAGGCTTCAAGGTTAAAAATATTCCTGTTTTAATTCAATATCTAATAAACCGTTTATTATAATATTCTGCAGTAAAGAGTCTTTGATTTATAGATTTTTTTATGATTATTAAAAAAAAGTTTTTCCTTTTTTTTTTAAATCGTTTTTTCTTTTTTCTGTAACAGCCCTTTTTATTATCATTCATTGGATCTTATGTGTAAATTTCAGACATTTTCGTTCTGTAGTTTCTTTGCAAACAGCGTTTCACTTTTCAAACATTCACGCGTACAGGTTTTTTTTCCCACTCCATTCGTCTGCGGTGTAAGCTTTTTCCGGCGGCTGCTCTGCGCGGTGATCGGCGGCTGCTCAGGTTTCTCCGTGTTTTAGGGAGCCTTCGCCGGGTTTTGCGGTGAGTGTTCGTCGGGTTTGCGGTGGATTTTCCCTGCACTACGACAGCCCTGTGGTGCTTGGTCGCCGAGATGGGATTGCAAAATCGCACCGAATTGAAGAGAACAAAAAGTCACCAAACGTGCGGTGACTTTGATTCTCTTCGAATAACCCTGATAGACACATTCTAGATAAATTAGTAACGTGTGTCACAGATCCCTTGCAGAAATAATAATCACCAGGCCCAAGTTCCCACGGGAAGAGGGACCTCAATTCCTTCTGAATCTGTTAGTGAAATATTAGCTTTGCTCTTTTGGTGTATTATTATTATGGTCATCATTTGTATAGCGCCAACAGTTTCCGCAGTGCTTTACAATAATGAAAAGGGAACTTGATACAAAGGACATAGGATGGAAACGAGGTGTAAAGGGCCCTGCTCATAGGATCTTACGAATTGTAGAATTGTCTCCCTTTTCCCACTGCACCTTTGTACAGCGCTGCGGAATATTCTGGCGCTTAATAAAAATAATAATGGTAAACTAGAACGGAATGATGTGCTTTCTGTTCTAAAGAAAATCTGTCCAGGTTATTTGTACGTTTTGCTTTGCATAGTAAAATTCTATATGTAAATATGGTCTCAGGGACTTTACATGGATTCAATACGCAATTATTCCTGTTCTTGCCTGCCACAATGTTTATAAACAGCTGCAGCTAAACGCAGAATTGCATTCGCTTGGTTTTAAGAGAGACTCCAAAAACACTGCAACCTCCTAGAACAGAGCTGTCGAACTCAGGGTCCCCCCCCCCCCCCAGAGGTTTCTGTTCTACAACTCCTGTGACTCCCTGGCAATCTATTGCAGAATTCTGGGAATAGTAGGCCAGCAACATCTAGGGGGGCGGCGCTGGACAGCCCTGCAATAGGAAGTACTGCAGCAGGACAGTAGAATTGTGGCCATGAGGGGGCGTTCCATGTTCCTTGCTACATTAGTGATATGGCAAGAGTGTGACCCCTCCCACAAAGGGGTGTGTCAGTCCTGAGTGCAGGCACATGAATGACTGGCCAGCCTACTCAGTGCTGCACATGCTCAGTGCAATCCTGAAGCATTTAGTGTATGGGCAAGGAGTACCTGGACTTCATCCAGAAGATAACGCTGTTTTTTTGAAATGTGTTTTTTTGCAGAAAATGGTGTATGAAGGTGGTCATTGATATGGAGTGCTCTTTTTAGGTGTTATATATATATAGGAATCATGCACTCTGGAGACTTGATAATAAAGAGTAATGTCTTGAGAAAAGTCCAGATAGACTGAAACATCGACTTAATAATAAAGAGTAAATATTTATTTGAACAAGTCTCCAGAGTGCGCTATTCATCCTCCATGATTCCTGTTTATACGGTATAGCAGCAACAGAGCACGTATATTCTGCTGTAAAGGGACAAAAAACAGGCACCCGTTGGATATTCTATAGCTAAAAAATGAATTTTATTATTGCGAGAGATATATATAATAAATAGATATTAATAAAACAAAAAAAATAGATATTTTAAAATAAATAATATTAATAAAATATATTTATTTTAAAATATTAAAAAATATATATATTTTTGTTTTATTAATATTTTAAAAAATATATATTATTAATAATATTTATTATTATTTATTTTAAAATATTAATAAAAAACAAAATATTATATATTTGTTTTATTATTATTTATTATTATTATTTATTTTAAAATAAATAAATTGAGCAAAAATAATCAGCTATAGATTACTTACCGCTATTATCCAAGGATGTGACAAATCATATCTTTGGCTTTTGGCCGAAAGAAAGACTAATTTTGTCAACTCCGATTTGAAGCATCATTTTTGGGAGCTAGGGTTATGAATTAGGCTTACAATTTGTTAGGGTTTGGGTTACGCTACCAGTTGTACTGGTTCAGGGTCAGAGAGCAGGATTAATTTACCATTTGTGATTATGTTGAGGTGAAAAATTAGGGTTGGGTGACCATTTGTGCTTCTGTCCGTAGGGAGGGGTTGTTTGGGGGCTCAGGCCCCCGCATAATCCAGCCATGGCATCGGGATAGATTATTTCTCCCTGCTGATCCAGTCCTTTGGTCAGTTTCAAAAAAGAAAACGCATCAAGGAATGCACTACCCCCCCTCCCCTTACAGCCACCGACTACAGGGGGGCATGCTCCCACATTCTGCCCACGGCCTTGGCTGCAATACTAATGACCTGAACGGGGTTTCTGTCTTATTTTGTTTAGTTATCACGTCGGCTTTAATACAAAATAATCACAACAGCAGAATAAGAGTCTGGTACAATACCTCTGCATTACCCGGGTATTAAATCACACATCCCACAAGCTGATCGAAAACACCGTAACAACGGCTAGAATTCCCACATTGACCTAAAGCAGGCACGTAAACCAACCGAAGCCCGACAGCAAACAAAAGCCTGTTTGTGAACCTTTCCCAGGAAAAGCTGAAAAGACCTGCTAGTGAAAAAAAGAGATATATTCTGCCAACGATAAAACAAAGGTTTAAAAAGGGACCGAGATTGCAGAGAAAAAAGGGAAAGAAATTATAAAGATTAGCATTTAAATAATAAAAAAGACATAAAACCATGCAAAAAGAAAAAAAAAAAATACACTGAAACAACAATGAAATACTTAAAGGGTTCAAAGAGGTGAGAAAAAAAAACATTGTCCAAGGTCTGTTAAAAAAGTAGCGCAGGCACCAAAAACCGCGCCTCACAATGCCAGGTAGCGAGCGTCAGATGTTGCATCAGGCCCGTTCACACTGTGCGATTTGAAAATCGCGAGATTTCCGGTGCGATTTTCATATTCGCATCATAGTGCGATAACGTCGCACGGCTTTGTGCGATTTTTGCAAAGCACCACCAATGCAAATCGCAAAATCGCAGATAGCAAATCGCAAAAAAAGGGTCATGTACCAGCGACGTGTGACGCGGCAAGATGTGAAGAGCTCCATTGAAATGCATTGGAGAAGCTACACAGCGCGACGTCGCGATAAATCGCAGTGTGAACGGGGCCTCAATGTCAACTGTCTCTTCCCCTAGGTCAGGGGTCAGCACACCTTGGCTCTACAGATGTTTTGGGCCTACATTTCCCATGAGGCTCAGCCAATCTAATGAGTAGCTGAGCATCATGGGAGATGTAGTTCCAAATCACCTGTAGAGCCAAGGTTGTTGACCCCCTGCCCTAGGTAGAAGCACTGCGGCGTCAGCCACCAGCACAGAGTGTTAATTTCATCGACTAATAATTATCGTCAAAGACATGGTCGGCTAAAAAAATTAATTTGTGGCTAAAACCAGATAAAAACTGAGCTATGATTACTAAAACGATGACGAAAATCCACCGACATAAAAACTCAACTAAAATGTTAGGGAGGGGCTATATGGGAAGAGAACCAATCAGAAGTAATCTCAAGTCAGAGCGGAATGACGACTTTTCCATATTCAGATAAGGGGCCTGATTCCCGAAGCGCCACCGAACTTTATCCCAAGTTTGCTGAAATAAGACGTTCTTACAATGAAAGGACAGCAGTTCGCGAATGACCACTTATATTTTTTGTTGTAATAACGTTATGCTGTCATTTCACTTATTTATAAAAAAAAAATGTAACCTGAAAATGCATAAACAAAAACGCTGCACACCACTCATTCCATGTGTAAATAGAGACCCTGCACGGCCTCCAGACCAGCGCAAAGCGTCACCTGAGATAATGTCACAACGAAACAAAAAACAAAAGACAACAGTTTTCAAATGCTTACAAACATACCATGCCGACTGTCTGCACATGAAAAAGTTTGGGGGGGGGGGGGGATATGAAAAAACTAAAAAGATACAAGAGTTAGATGACAGAAATCTTATTTGACTCAGTTTGAGGATATGCCGTCCTCTAACGCGCCCGATTTGGCTGTGTGCTCATTGGTCGCGCATGCACCGACTGCCATGGAGCCGGCGTCTACGTGACTTCCTCTGGCGGCCAATAGGAGACGGAGAAAAAAAAAAAGGATCTGGTTCAACACTCCAAGATAATTTATAATAAAAAGTGGGCGTAGAGCGGTGTGATGGCGAACCTTAGCACCAGACATGTTTCTGAACTACATGTCCCATGATGCTTAAACTAACCTAATAATGGCTAAACATCATGGGACATGTAGAGTTTGGAACCATCTGGGATGCCAAGGTTCACCATCCCATTATTGCAATTGGTCCATCGTGGTTAAACCTCGATAGGCATCGCGATCAAATGCCTAAAGTAAAATGTATGCACAACCCAAAATACCTGTAAAGGGAAGCCCGGGGCAACCGGCCTAGCTCCTCCATGGGGCCCTACCAAACAAGGAGGTCCAAATTACAGCCAGTGAATGGCAGAGGCGCCAGACAAGATCACGATAACAGCCCCCGATCAGTCCAGGTGATGCAGAGTGAAGGAGTGTGGGATTGAGATGTTAAACTGACGTTCGTCCGGTGATTTTAGAATCCCGGCGCAAAGAGGAAATCAGAGTGAAGCAACAACACGCATTACACATTCAGCTGCAACGAGAGGTTTATAAATGTGATCATCTTAAAACCCGGCGGATGTTTGCGTAAGGCAGCGGCTGCTTATCTCAGCAGCACAGTACATGAGGGGGACTACATTTCTCATAATCCCTATACAGAATTTGAGCCATCGCTGACCCCTGATAAAGGGCTTAACATAAAGGGACTTCAATGCATCAGAACTAGGAGGCAGGAAATGTTTTGAATATAGATTGGCATGGATTCGTAAATTTAGAAGCCAGTGGCTACCTAGCTTTGCCTTTAGAAAAAAAGGAAAAAAAAACTCCCTCATATTTCAGGCATTTCCAAGCTTTTCTCTAGCTCAGCTCTGTGGGAGCCGCCGCCATCTTTAAATCCTCTGATCCATCCAGAGGAACAATCCAAGAGCCTCTCAACTGAGTGGATGCTCGAGTGAGACCTCCTGAGCAGCACCGAGGGAGCCCAATGCTGGAGAAAGGACGTGTATAAAGACACTAACATTGAACTCCTCCCTCCCCATTTGAATCCTAGAATCTCTTGAAACCCTTTCACTGCTGAGCCATTTCACGTCTTTAAAAAAAAAAAAAAAATTCTCTTTTTATTATTATTTTTATTTACTTTAAACATGGTCATGTTTGGGATCATTGGAAAGGCCATGCTCTGGCCTTTCTAATGATAACAAACATGACCCTGCTAGCTGCCAACAGTCGGGTGCTATCGGGGTTCAAAGAAACCCCTATCTCTTCTTAGGAGTCAATGAGGGCGTTCCCACACGTCCTCCGCAGTGAAAGAGTTAATGTATCCAATTTGGTAGAAGAAGCATGTTAGCCAT